>PVJO010028991.1:0-17400 GCA_004026905.1 Hystrix cristata
TTCAGATTTCATTGTTTAAAGCCTTCCCGAGTCTTCTCAATGCTGCTTTGTTTATATTTGTGTTGTGTTGTTTTTCTGTGTGCATTATTGCACATTGTGGTCTCAACCGTCCTTTTTCCCAAACACATTCTTGTTCTCCGGGTATTTGAACTGGTATGTGACACTGGGTAACCTTCTTTAAAGGGAAAAATACAAACCTTGTAAAGCTCACTAATGTTAAAGATGGCAAATGTGTAATGGCAATAATCCTTATGATGGGGAGATTATCATACAGAATGATCTATGCCCAGGAACAGAGAGATATTATAGAATTTATATGTTAAAAGATTCAGAATTATTATGGAAATAGTTTTCTTAAAATTAATAATGATGCTCTACAAACTTATCATTATAGAAATTCGGAAAAGCTTGGGAAATTATAGGAAATGAGAGGGTCAAGAAATTCCTTGAAATTCATAATCAGATATAGCAAGATTGAGGAGATGCTAAAGCTGTGGCTATAAAACAGAACATCAACTGTTAGATGTTAAGATTTCAGGAGTATGAAAACTCCATATGGTAACAAGGTTTTTATACACTTTACAACATATGTCCATCCCAAAACCTGCACATAGATGTTTATAGGGGCCTTACTTATGATTTCCAAAAGTTGAAAGCAACCAAGATATCCTTCAGTAGGTGACTGGGCAAACTCTAGTACATACGCATAATGGAATATTATTCACCACTTAAAAGAAATGAGCTCCCAAGACATAAAACATGGAAGAAACTAAAATACACATTTTTATGTGAAAAAGCCAAGCTGAATAGACCACATCCTGTAGAGGTCCAACTATATGACATTCCAGGAAAGGCAAAACGATAGATACAGTAAAATATCAGTGGTTTTCAGGACGTTGAGGGTGAGAAGGGATGATTCGTTGGAGCAGAGAGAATTTATCCTAGATACAGAAATGAAAATAAGGTAATTACCTACCATCTGGGTAAGATTCAGACATGAGAAGATAAAATAAGATTTTTGAGAAAAACAAATGTTTCTGGCCATTCTGCTTTATTTATTTATTTATTTATTTATTTTTATTTATTTTTCTTTTGGCCATTCTGATTTAAAACACTCAGCAATTTGTAGCTCTCTAATGAATCCTGTATTTGTTATTTATCTATCTTTTCTTTCTTAGCTAGTGGATAACAAGAAGTCTATTCTGCTAAGAATTGCAAAGTTTCTGCATTTGCACATACAGCCAATTTGTACTGTGAGGAACATTTCACCTACTGAAACAGGGGAGATACTGATCATTTTGAGCTTATTTGTCTTGACAACAGAAAAGATTGTGAACCCCGTCTGTTCTCTTTAACTTATGACATAAACTGGTTCTTCGTGTATTGCTTCCAACCCCTTGATATATGCTGTCTGTGGAGAGTACACTTTTTCTCTTTAGTTTTCAATTTGTATAAACAAAACAATCTGTCAAAAATATCATTTGCCTTTGTAGAAAACTTAGCTTCTGTGAACATCATCGAGGCATTTTTTGGTTTCTTCTGTTTTTATTTCACAAGTAGTAGTATCTTTAAATGCCAAAATATTGGCAGAGGTACCTAGTCATGGAATGCCCTGTTTAACATAATCATGAACATTGTATAAAGAGAGTAATCCATCTAGTTTAATTCATTCGTTGAATGAATTAAATATTTAATTCATTCAATATTTAGATTATTGCATAATACCAGACCAGATTCCTATTTGAACAGATGCAAAAGTTAAGTTTTCTAGAAAACATCTCTTCCTCTCTATAATACGAAGCAACTTTTATATTAAATGGTGTATTAAGTATAAATTAATAGTTCTTAGAACAATCTATCGCAATAATTGCAAACTATTTCTCAATTAAACGTTCTGAATTTCATCCTCCCTGAGTTCTCAGCTTGCTTTGCCTTTTATATACTACATGTCGCCATCAACCTGAGAACCGTCTAATATTACACCAACTGTTTTAACACAAAGAAAGCATTTTAAAATGTGAATAGCATTAGTAAAATGATATTAAACACAGTTAGACATCATTAGAATAAACGTGCTTCATCTCAGCATGAATAATTTCTGATACATGCATAGAATGAATTCAATTTTACTGGCTGAATTTTTAGTTTTGCGTGTAAAATGTTATCCACCTCTTACATCTCCATATTTTCCATTAGAAGATACCTTATATAAATGTGAGATCCTGTAAAAGTTAACATTTTTATTTGTGAAGAAAAGAATTTATTATTTCCTTTAATTATCTTAAATAGAAGAAACATCTATTGTATGTCCGGTTGTTAATTCGCACACAATAGTTTTCTATCCTAAAATCAAAAATTGTAATTGTTAGCTAATCGATATGCATTTTATAGCTCAATTTTATACAGAAAGATGTACATAAAGAAACTAAGATAATTTCAAAAGTAATATATGAAATGTTATATGTATTTTATTGCACAAAAATTTTACTGATGTTTCATGTGTCTGTATATTTAGACCCTGGCACCTCAGTTATCACTTCTTTCAGTGTTGTTAAACTTTGCCATTAAAAGACTTAGTTTCGGGCTGGGGATTTAGCTCAGTGGTTAGAGTGCTTGCCTTGCAAGTGTAAGGGCCTGAGTTCGATTCCCAGCACCAAAAAAAAAAAAAAAAAGTGTGAAAAGACTTAGTTTCATTATTTCTAAAGAGAAAAATTTAAAGAATACATGCTTACTGTGAAAAATCAATTATAGTTTGTTATCTACTGACGATACTTTAACAAAATGTAAACCATAAAATCCATTATGTTCCCACATTGTAGGTACATCTTCATCTCACTCTTGGCTTTATTTGTTCACTTGTGCAAGTAATATTATATGCGTGATAAATATTAGTGTATGACTTAAAGCTATTAAAACTTCACTTACATTCACTGACTTGCTCCCTGTACTCATTAGTAATAAACATTTCATATTGTTTGTCCCCTTTTATAAACATATGCATGCTACAAAAACACCAACAATTTTGCTTGCTTTGAGGCATTAAAAAGTGAATAAAGGACTTTAAACACATTTAGCAATAATCAGTGCAATAATTCATCAGCATATAAACAATGTAGTAAAATACAAAGCATAGTTAGTCAAATAATGGTCTGTGGCTTTCTATTATTACTTTCATTTAAATGGCCCCCAAAAAACCACATGTGTTCCGAGCTGATGAGTGTTGGGGACATGATTAGGTCAAGAAGGTTCTGAACTTTTTTGATCCAACTTCATTAATCCAAATTGACTGGATTAATCTGCTGATGAGATCATAATTTGCTGACATTACTGGGAGCTGGTGGGAATGAGAGGTGATTTACAGGAGTGGATCGTGGGATTGTGACCATGGGGACGTCTGGCCCTGTGGCCTGTATCCTCTGGCTCTTGCTTCTTTGCTTCCTGGAGCTCTGGGTGAGCAGCTTCCGAGCAGCAAGCCCCTCAGCATGATGCGTCTGCCCCATCACAGACTAACTCTGAGGACCAGCCGACCATGGACTGAAACCTCTGAAATGGTGAGCCGCAAAACACTTTCCTCCTGCGAGATGCTTATCACAGGTATTTGTCACAGTGAGGGCAAGTTAACTCCCTAGCACTTTAAATGAGAATGTAAGAAAATGAGAATGCTTGCCCATCTTTAAAGTTGTTTCAGCTAAAAACTGTATGATCGCTTTAGTCTACTTCTGTGGGTGGAAGATTGCATGGGTAAAACTGCAAAGTGTGTGCCATATTTTAATCATAAAAAAACAAAATCATAGTGTTTATATGTTCAACTGAAAATGTCTACGAGTTAATTACATATGAATATTTTATTCAATTTAGTTGTAATGTTAGAATATTCATTCCAAAATTAATGTATAGCTTTTCAAGAGAAAATGCATTTAATATTAAGTGAAAGCAGCATTTTGAAAGGCAAATTTTTCTGTTTCTCATACAGAATAGTTTTTTTGTTTTTTTTTTTCTCAATTGTTTTTTCCCTGGCTGATACAGAATGGGATGGTGAAAGATGTTATCATTTTCATATTTTTCATATTCAAAGCCAGGAGTAATTGACTCTGTTTCATGGAGGATGAGGTATTCCCCATCTCTTATTTTGTTATCTCTGTCATCTGATAGCGTGTTTTGTAAAAAAGGCAAAGTGCAGCTGTCTCAAATGTGAATTACAGTACAGAGGGTCACACAGACTTCATTTTAGTAAAAAATGTACCTAATAAAGTTGAATAAGCTTTCTTTACTTTCCATCTGTATGCTGATACCCACGCAGATACCATATTTATAATTCTGGGTGGCTATTCAATATTTTTCAGGTAGCAACTCTTTTTCTAACAGGGCAAAGGTGTATATTGCTTACACTGGAGGTACATCAATTCTTTCAAAATATCAGAATTAATTTACTGTGACTTTTTCTCATTCTGTCTTACCATTCCTATTCACTTAGGGAAGATCAAATGTTTCTAAATTTACTTATTCTCTTGTTCATGTTTGCCAGAAAAATCAAATGAAAATGCAATGGGAAAACAAGACTATTTGAAATAAGAATGAGAATAAATGGTACATTTAATTATCTTTTTGAATTGCATTATCTAAAAAGTACATGAAACATGGTTAACTATAATCTTCTCAGCAATTGAAAGTTGATAATTTCTGTTAATTGCATTTTAACCTATATATTTGAGGATACATATCTCTAGAGAGTTAAATACATGTGTACAAATAATAAACACTCATGTGTCATCAGGACTAGATTGCAAGACACTGTGTCATAGCCCATTTTGTCATCCTGGGATCAGTGAGAGTGTACTTACTTAAGCAAAAAATTCTACAGTATCATTTGGTGATGTATATCTGTAACTACAGATTCTTTTTGAGAATATAATTTTCATCCTCTTCCATAACACAATAGTCTCCGTTCTACTTCAAGAACTCATCGTATCTTAATTAGACCAATACTTCAATCTTTCCCAAAGGCTTTTCCAGTGACTTTTCTAATAAAAGTAAATATACCACGGTATTATATTTGAAAAGACCACATTCTAAATTGCAGGTCTTTGTTGTTACAGGATTGTGTACCAGATTTTGGTCTAGCACATTAACAGAATTGTCAATATTTTCCAAAAATGTTCGTTTACTATCACATGTGCCTTTCTAGCAAATATATTTGCTATCTTATGTGCTAGCCAATGTGATTACCTTCTTTCACTTAATGTATTCTAGTAAGACAAAAATGAATCACATTTTTTCCACACTCTTTAAATACTGAGGCCTAATTTATACAATATATACCTCATCGTTGTATCTGTTTTAAATATTACAATTCAGTGCCTTATTGTATATTCACAAAGTCGTGTGTGCCTCATCATATTCTAATAATAGAACATTTTCACCTTTCTGAATTAAACATCATTTCCAGTAAGAAGTCACTCCTGTTTGCCCTCCCCAGGCCCAGTACACAACCAATACAATCTTTTTGCCTACAGATTTTTCTATTCAGGATATTTCATGTAAACCTTATAAAATTGTGTGAGTCTAAAAATGTTATTAGTGCTTGTTTGCAATACATAATGATTATATTCATTGTGGGGAGCTGGCACATGATGCATCTTAATTCTTTTTTTTTTTTTTTTTGCATTCTGCTCCCTTATCTCCCCACCCCTCTATTTATTGATTCCATTCCCTTTTGGGTCTAACTTCCTATCTCCTATTACCATTTATTTTGCGCTATCATTTTATATTTTATTTTTCTCATGTAAGAGATGTCCTGAGATCTTTAAGCTATTGTGTCTGATTTATTTTGCTTAATATTAGGATCTCAAGGTGTGTCTAATTGCCCACAAATGATTCAACTTTATCCTTCTTTGCAACAGAATAGTACTCCATTGTGTATAAATACCACACTTCCTTTATCCATTCATTTAATGATGAATATATAAGCTCTTTTAAATATTTAGCTATTATGAGTTGTGCTGCTATAATCATGGATATTCATGTATCACTGTAATATGATGTCTGTAATTCCTTCCAGAAGATAATTATAAGGGTAAAACTAAATCAAATAGAATTTCTAGTTTTAGTGTTTTGAGGGCTCTCCATATTAATTTCCATAGTAGTTTTACTATTTTACAATCCCAGCAACAATGTAGAAGTGTTTCTTTTTCCCAAAAGCTGAACCAGCATCTGTTGTTATTTGATTTTTTGTTTTTAATGAATTGGGCATCTTAGCATGAGGAAGTCTGGTTTCATCCCCATCATAATATATATCCACATTTCACCACTTTTTTAATTAAAATATTCCATTATGTCTACGTACAATATTTCATTTATGTATTCATTAGTTGATGAACTTTTTCCCACTCTTCGCCTTTCTTGATGTCATGGTTCAGCTTCATGCGGGTCAACTTCATTGGCTTGAGAGCGATCGAGGAGTCTGGTGGTGCACACTTCTAAGTGTGCCCGGGTAGGTCACAGAGGTGTGACTTATCTGTCACCGGCTCTTTACTCTGAGTCATTGTTACCTGCTCTGCTTCTTGGCCACTATGAAATATGCATCTTTGCTCCATCACACCCTTCGTGATGTTTCTGCCTTGTATCCTGCCAACCATAGACTCCCCCAACCTCAAGCCAAATTGAAGCCCTCCTTCTGTAAGGGTCGGTGGTTGATATTCTGTCCCAGCAATTGGGAATCTGACTAATATACTAAATGTTCATCCTCCTTCTTGCAAATCCTGTCTAAAATCCTATTAACCTGTCTAAAATTCTATTAAATACAGCTTTGGTCTTAGTGTGTTCCCCTCCCCCCAAAAAATGTATATGTTGGAAACTTGGACCCGGAATTTAGCAGTTTTGGGAAATGAGGGCTAACAGAGGATGTTTGGATCAGGAGGAGGAATGCTCGCTGGTGGATCGTATCTTTGTTAGGAGAATGTGTAAGCTCTTCTGCGAGTCCAACCTCCCTTTCTCTCTCACCCACAAACCCTTTCTCCCTTTCTGCTTCATGTGCCCAAAGCAACGCAAGGCCTTTAACAGAAGCCAGGCAGGAGTCAGAACCATACTATTGCACCTTCCAGCCTCCAGAATTATATTCAAAATAAACTTCTTCTCTTTAAAATTTATGCTAAGGAATTATGTTATAGACTAAGACTGTCATATATGTTCAAGAACATACATATATAACTTCTCATGCATGTTTTCTTTAAATTTGTCCATTATTCTATTTTTATGCATTTTATTAAGTTGAAATTGTAAGAATTTTGTTCTAAAATGCATTAGGAACTTAGAGAAATAAGTACTTTATTATTTGCCTAAGTTGTGACACCTATACATCTTCACAATGCATATAAATATAATTATACTTTTTAAAGTGTGTAGCATAAAAGTTCAACCAGGTATAATTTAACTACATATTTGTAGAATTAAACTATAAGATACAAGTACAGCGGCACTCAGTTCACAAACTCGATTCTCTCCATAATTCTGCTCACAAACCAAACTGGATGAGAACTGACTCAAATTTCCCTTTAAGACCAACGTTGAACTTTGCCGTTGAATTTGATTTGGTTCTCATCCAGCTTTGCTTGGGACCAGAATCATGGAAAGGGTCAAGTTCATGAATCTGGGTACCACTGTAATTAAGTTCAGATTAGACAGTGTGAGGGAAAGAGATAAATTCATGCACACAAATATAAGGTTCTGCATAAAACTCTGGCAGGGCAGAAAACTTATTTAAGGAATTGATAGAATTTCCCTCACGGTGTAAATAGTTGACAGAGAGAGAGAGAGAGAAAGGAGAAAAGATTGTTTATTTACTGTGCTGTCAAATTTAGTAAATGACAAGTTGGTCACAACCTGCATCTTTAAAGTGCTATATTATCAAGAATTTTTATATATGTAAAAGAGTGATAGAAAACAAAATTTTGCCATAGGATGGCAGCAATAAATTGAGATGTCATTTTCTAGGATGGATCTGACAGAAAATAAAAGAAGTGAAGAAAGTGAAAGCTGCTCATTTCTAGATATCTTTACAACTTCAGTTCACAAGGCTTTTAAAAATGCAGTCAAGAATTATAAAGAACAAATAGCACTGGCTACACACAGCAGAAAACAGAAAACCCTACACATCATTTTGTCACAGCAATTTTAATAGTGTACACACATAACCAAGTTTTTTTTTGTGTGTGTGTGGTGCCGGGGGCCACACTGAGCTAAATCACTGAGCTAAATCCCCAGCCCTCCAAGTTAATTTCAAGTAAGAATCTGAGAGTTTGATGGAATATATGCAGAAGGCTATATTTTGTAATCTTCTAAAGTGTGAAGATATTCCATAACATTATTTTGACCATTCTCCAAGCATTTCCAAAAGTGGAGTGTTGTCTTGATTGTTTCCATAAATAACGAGGAACTTTTTATATGTGTAAAATTTGTTTTTCTGGCTCTATATTGCTGGTATTTTATATAAATAAACTCTTTCTCAGACCCAGCAACAGTGTCTGAATTTGGCATACCATAACTCACTCCAGTCTTTGGTGCAAGTAAATGTAATACAAAGGTTAATCTCAAGTATTTGTTAACAAATATGCACTATTTTATTTCAAGCAAAAGTACTGTATGATTTCTACAGGAAATTTCTGCAATTACTGCTAATTCAGGAAATTTATTTGGTCCTAGAATTAAATAACACCAAGCTAAATGGAAGAAACCATGCCATTTTCAGGTTATTGAAAGGGAGGAATGGTTTCCACCAACAAATTTTGCTAGATTAAAAATCACATTTTTATTAAGAAAAGCTATTATTCTCTTATGCTAACTAATAAAACATGTTAAATTTTCCCAAAGCACTCCCTTCTTAGAACATTAATTATTCAATAATGTACAATTGGAGCCCCTTTTATCTGAAAATCCTGTATCCAAAATACTTTAAGTCCAAAAATGTTTGAGTGCAAGTACAGTGCCACAAGTGGGAGATATCACACTTGACCTGATGTGTTGGATTGCAGTTGTTACAACAAAGGTGTGCTATAAATATTGAATAAAACTACTTGCAAACTCTGTACTTACAATGTATATTAAAAAAAAAAAGAATTTTGCATTTAGAAGACAGCCCAATTCCCAATATGTCACAGGTATTTGCTAACATACAAATTTTAAGACAGCCCAAATCTAAAACACTATGGTTCCATGCAGTTTGGATAAGGAAAACCAAACTCACAACTTATAGTATTGACACAGTATATCTCTGGTCTCATTATTACATTAAAAATAAATGTATCTATATGGCTGTAGCTTTTGATATACAACAATGAAAATTTTCTTTATAAATGTCCTGATAATTTAAGCAAAAAATCTAACAAGAAAGTGAATTTTCCAACCAAACCGTAGATACGTTAAATCATCATAATCCTGGAATAAATGAAACATCATTCCAGCTATTGCAATTTAAATATCATCCGTGAGGGCTGGGGATTTAGCTCAGTGATTAGAGTGCTTGCCTTGCAAGCACAAGGCCCTGAGTTCAATCCCCGGCAACACCAAAAAAAAAAAAAAAAAATATCATCCGTGAATTAAAACAACAAAATCTAAAGCTTAGTGAAAAATAAAACCAGGCGTGGAGCCAGGCACAGATGTCTTTCACGCAATCAAAATTTATTAAGCATTTGTCATGTGGCATCCTGGCTTGGTGGTTCACGATTGGTGCAAGGTTTAGGGACATTTCCAGGTAGCATTGTTTCAGAAAGAATTTCAGAAATAAACCTCACTTTACTAAAAAAAAAAAAATACATAAAATACTGTGAGCAACTCATTATTCTAGTCCGAACATTATAAACAAAGATACTTAGGTTTTTAATTTATCTACCCGGTTGATGTATCTAGGAAAACAGATCCTAAATCTTCCCAGTCAATCAGGGAAAATGATTCAGTGCCAAAAGATGCCCTGGTAAGTATGTCTTAGTTTCCTTCCAACCTTCTTCCATTTATTCTTCCATTTATTACTGTTTTAGCATGCTTTTCTTAATGTGAATGAATGATGTTTCTCAGAAGTATACATTTTGATCTAGATCAGAATTCTGTGAGAGTTAGGACAGAGCTAGAAATCATTTTGTCTTTGAGTTTCTCCTTATCTTATATATTGAATTTATTTTGTGCAAAGCAGTATATGAATCACAAATCTCAAGTGTTTGGAATTTTTACATTATATATTTCATTAACCTTCACAACAATTATATTACTTGGAGAGTGTATGCAACTTTCTTTCCCAAAGGGATCCGGTTGCTTAATAGCTTACCTCAAGTTTAGCTTTAAGCAGACAATTTCAACTTGTTCTGCCTTTTTTGTTTTGCCAAGCCTTAAAGCTGTCCCTACAATTACTGTATCATGCATGTGTACTGAAATAATCAGATTTATTTTACAGTAGCTACAAGTATTGAATACTTACTATGTGACATATTATGCTTAAAAAATTCTCTCTCTATATAATGCTCTATTCTAAAATTTGTATAGGATATTCTGTTCTCATGTATATATAGTATATATATATATGCACATTATATATATATATTTCTGAAATATTTTAACAACTTTGTAAACTGTCATATTTTAAAATCTGTTTAAAGATTAGCTGTCTCAGTCACAAAGGGTAAATTTGCTACGTTTTGAAGAAGCAGAAAAGAACTCATAGCTACAAAAAGCTCATAATATGTATGTAATCTGGATTTACCCTCAGTTTTATTAATTTTTAGCCCTCACATGCATAGGCATCGAATGTGACCTATTATTCCTCATAGAGCCAAATACATTACCTACCACAGGAGTGGGTATCAAGCAGGCTGAGTTAAACACCTGCTTCATTCTAAATTCTCCATTGTGAAATACTCTGTTCAAACTGTATTGAAGTAATTTTTAGTTTGGGGTGAGAGAAAACACTTTTTTTCAAAATCAGGAATGTTTAAATTTCATTTCTTAAAAAAAGGCCAATATTTATTTTAATAGCAACTGCATAATCACCTGAAAAATGACAATGATTATAAATACTTTTTTTGAGAAATCAAAGGAAGACAGTGGTGCTTCAAGCACAACATCAAACAAACAAATAAAAAGGAAATGAAATTACCAATGTATTTTACCCTGTTGCAACTCTCATACAGTTACTTTATATGCAGAAGCACAATTGGAAAGCTATCTAATTCATTTTATCCCATTCTATTTTCGATTTGAATAAATCTAAACATTCTGCTCTTTATACATTCAAATATTATTCCACATAGCTTTATACAATGTAAATGATGAAATAATCACACATTCTCTTCTGAAATGAAATTATATGGAAAATAGTCCTTTCGATCATTTCACAGTGGAACCAGCTGATATAATGTTCTTTTCTCTCATTTTCTTTCAGCTTTATCCTATTTACTTACAAATTTTGTTTTTATATTAATGTCTCTCAAAATCTAATAGAGAAAAAAAGAAAAAAAACTTTATTTGGAAGTATGCATTGTTGGCTAGCATGCGTGAATTTCATTCATGCTTATCCGAATATATATCAAAATATTGTATGATGTTATTTAGAAGATAATAATAAAGTAATTGCTGAACTCCATCATCCCAGATACAAAAACAGTCTTGTTAGCCTCAGAAAAGGATAAGGTGGGCTAAGTTAGTCTAAAATTAGTTTTCTCTTCCCCCATCACCCTTTCAATATTTGACCTCGTTAGTTTGCACACCACGTGTCCGGCTCCCTTGCCTGTCGTGAGAGGTGGCGATTGTGTAAGAATGACTCGTGTGGTGATGGAGCTGCTGACTGTGGGTTACACTATTGGTCCCGCCGACACCGTACACCCACTTTCTTCCCTCAGGACTTTAATTACGACATTGCGATTTCTCAGGCAATTTACAATTCTTCAGAACCAGAAAAGAAGATTTCTGCTTCCTAGTTAATATATAAAAAGACAAATACTAAACATTTAATCAAAATTTGGAGTACTATCCTGATGGTATTTTAAGTGCGAAATTTCACTTATCTACATGTCCCATGCAATTACTGCGGCCCAATTATACTAAAATATTATCAACTGTTGATCTGAAATTTAAATTTAATTGGGTGACTACATTTTTTTCTTGCTAAATTTAGTAAACCTAAGTATGACATCGCATATAAAAACGAATAAAAATCAAACAGATTTTCCCATATAGAACTGAAAATTTTCAATTAGTTAACTGGAAATATCTTAGGTGCCAAACTAAAGAGGAAAAAATGTTAAACTATTGTATATAGAATTTATTCAAATGGACAAAACTTCGAGTAAATGCTCTTGATCCTGTGTGTTTTTTGTTCCCTTCCATGTATCTTCCAAACACATGGGAAGGCAGGCACAGCGTGTGATCTTCATATACTTAATTTCACATTGTTAAAAAAAAAAAAACATACGAACGGAAAAAGGGCATAAAACAAATTTCTCTTGTTAATTTTACAAACATCCTAAGCAGAAATGAAATTATATAAATGAATTTTTATTTTTTCAATTTGTATAGTATTTAAAATACAGTTGTCTTTGAATAGAACTTTTGTTTAGTTACCCTTCTGAATGCACATACCAAAGTTAGCTTATCATCAGCGTTCTAGGAATTTAAGTTAATATTTTAATAAAATGTAGAACATTTTCAATTTTAGTTTTTGAAATATTTTGACCTTCTCTCTTTTCTTTTTCTGTAACTATGATTACAGTTGATATTTCTCCACATCATTGGGACTTGTTAATTTACTTTTCTGTGCTTTAGTTTAGATATTTATGAAGAGTCTCATCCTGTCATGAAATTTGGTTTTTTTAATTCAAATATTTATCAGTTCCACATTTATTACTTTTGTCTTGTATTTTGCTAAAATACTTGACATTTTTAAAATTGTTAAATTCACCTTCTAATAATCCTAGAGTTTATTTTTATTGATTATACTTTTCTCTAGATTCTGTTTCCTATGTCCCTATATCTATTCGTTAATAGTTTTTTCATTATTATTGTAGTAAATATTTTGAGTGAAATACTACTGATGTAAGATCTTACTATCTGTCTTTAATGAATGTCAGATTTTGTTGTAGCAGGCAGTAATTAACAGTAACTAGCAAATCACTTTGATGGAGAAATTGATTTTAGATTTTGTTATGTACATTCTCTTTTGTTTTTGCCTTTAGGCTCAGAGTATAGCACATTATACCACTGGCAGTTTACTCCTAAAATTTATGTCATCTGTAATTTCTTTGGAAGCCGAAGGTGTCTATCATTCCTTCTAACTTGGAAGACTTGAACTCTATTTTTATTCTCAAAACTGTGTAGCTTATGGGTATATTCTGATTCTAGCTCTTAAATGTTACAATTCTTACTAATTTGTATACTCTTTGTAGTCTTCCCTGGTTATATGTAGTTGAATAGCCAGCAAAATATGTGAGGGCAATGTATTCTCAAATTTTCGGCTTCCTCCCCTATTAAATTTTCCAGTTCATTTCTAAGTATTCCAGGGGCTTCAAATTAGAAGCATTCACTTCTCAGTAGAGTGACATTACTGCTGTCTTTTTTTCCTTTATTGGGCAACTTGTCCCATGCACTGGGAATTAAGAGAGGACTGGTCACCAAGATGCATCATGTATAGGTACAGAACAATTGTAATGAATGTGACCATTGTATGTAGAATGTACCAATACATGTTCTTGGTTTAAAATTTAAAAAAAAATAAATAAAGAGAGGGTTGGTCACTCTGTTTTAATGGCCTATTTTTTTTTTTTACCATTACTCTTTCCTTAGGATTATGGGACTAGTTGACCTCATGATATCCAACAGTAGACAGATGAGACCTTTGCATTTTTCCTTCAGTTTTTCTCTGTGCCTTTAGTGTAAACTGCAGATACCAGCATTTCACTCTTGCAGACATAGTCTGAAAGTAGACAGAACAGAATCACCTACTACTCTGAATGTAGGGTACGCAAAAAAATGAAGTCAATAATACAGATTTTGTCTCAGCAATCTAGAGGGATAAAATGATTACTGAATGAAAGAGCAGCAAAATAGTTTGTGGAAATATGAGAAGTATGGCTTTTGAAATGTTTAGTTTTAGGATCCAGTTAGGAGGCTTGGTTTCCTTAGATATACATATTAAGGGTTCATTTTAATGACCCATCCTAAAGCTACATATCTATGATTAACTTTTGTCTTCAGTCATGCACAGAGCCTGGAGTATAGTGTCTATTAACATCTGTTGGGCTAAGCCAAAGTAAAACACTCCTGTTTCATCTTGGTTATCAGGATATTTTATTATAGTAATGGTGCACTAACTAACCATGTGTGGTCTATTTCAATTACTTTCAAGAATTTCTATTGCTATGGAAAAGGCAGGTTTTTTTTTTTTTAAGATGCTGTCCTGTATTTAGAAAAGACAAATAATTTTGACAATATGATTCAATAATATTTCTACCATCATGAAGCAGAGGGGACTAAATTTTTAAATTACTTAGTATGAGATAACTTTATGTTTGTAAGCAGTTTAGGTTATTGGCAAGATAAAGAAATTCAAATTTAAATTGGTATCTATTTGCAAAATTTGAGATAAATATTTCACTGTTTTTATATCATAATTGAATTTGTTGTTACCTTCTTATAGTATGGACATAAATACACTGCATAATAAAGGAAGAATTACTCAAATGGGACTGAAGTTTAGAAAATACAGTAGAAAACATTTTGTATTAGTGTCTACATGTAAATTTGCATGTAGAATATTACAAGAGGTTAGTTTTTCTACTTAACCCTAGAGGGTAATAAATATGACCTAAACTTGGCTTCATTCTTTTTTTTTTTTAAAATTTGTTGTTCGGTTACTCATTATGAATAATGCCTGGAATAATATGGCCAGACTCTTAAGAAGTCACCAAAAGCACTTTTTTGAATTCTAATTAATATTTTATTATTAATGGAATATCTAGAAAACAGTACAGCAATTGTTGGCTGTGTCAGTATTTTTGACAGCTCTCCTAATTTTGTACTCAAGAAAAAAATACTACCTCATGTTGTCCCCTTTGAATAATTAATAGACAAAGTGCCCTTTATCATCTCTTGACTATTACTACATGATGAGGTCAAGGAAATTAGTCAATATTTTTATACTTTAATAATGTCTGAACCTGACAACAAAGTTCTCAAGAGATGAAACTTGCCAGCGATGTGTTCGTTACATATAGGCTATAAAAATTCTGTTATAAAGATTTTAAACCCAGTAGAGTAATTACGATTTATATGATGTTTGTAAGTATAAAACTAAGTTTGAAATGATTACCTTTGCACGAATCTAACTATTTTGTTTCTTGATCTCCAGTCACTTTTCAAATACATTGTGATATAGGCAATACTCAGAGCTATTTTTCATGGTTTCCTTTAGTGCATTTCAATGTCAGAATATGTTTGCTGTGACAGCCTGTACCTAGAATACCAAAGCTTTAAGGCAAGTTTGCGATCTCAGTGGAATTCGAAGACCTACAGCATCTTCTATCACTTTTTCTCTGTAATATAGATTTTTGTAAAGGGAGGTGGAAATAGCCTGTTTTTAATTTTGCTTCCCAACAGCAATTTAACTACAAAATCTTCTCTTGACAACAAAATGCCTTATTTTTAAATAAGCAACAATAGTATTTATATAATAGTAAAACTAAGTAGCGTTGCACTGTACTACTCATATTCAGTTCTTCTGACGGCATCAATACAACCTTAGACTAAATAAATAAATGTCCTTTGAAGCTAGAAATTAAATTATGTCATTGGTATAATCAAACAATTTTACTGCACATTGAACTTTAATTTTGCATTTATTTTTAGGATGAGTCAACTTTTTTAAACAGTAGTTTCATAAAAGTGTTTGTTGAGTGT
Source organism: Hystrix cristata (assembly GCA_004026905.1). Lineage (NCBI taxonomy): Eukaryota > Metazoa > Chordata > Mammalia > Rodentia > Hystricidae > Hystrix > Hystrix cristata. The sequence continues at coordinate 15,931 of PVJO010028991.1, forward strand.
GGAGATGGAACTCCGCGGTAGAACACTTGCCTGGTATGTACAGGGCCCTAAATTTAATCCCCAACACCACAAAAATGTGAATTCCTAGTTTGTGACAATGATATGTACTTCATTAATTACAATTTATAATAGCATTTAAATCATATTCGGGGCCTTACATATCTATACATAGTTCTACTCCATGATATAAAGTAAAATATTTATTTATCCATTAAACTACAAAATTTGACACACGAAATTTCTGTGTTAACTGGCCTTATCAAGAGCTAATACATATTTCAACTAGTGAAATTCCGCATAATAATGAAGACATCATGAAGTCTTCATGCAAGATATAACGTCTCTGTTGCACTCTAAAACATTATATGATTTAGGCAGATATAAAGCAAATAACGTTTAGTGAATAAAATTAGCAAAAACTTGTTCTTACCTGATTTTCTGCAATCACTTCGAGTTGAAGTGTACTAAAAGTTAGTAAGAGTTCCAATTTCTCTTTGAAATATCATGTTATAACCTATATGTGTTGATTTTATTATTATTCATTAGTTTTGTGTTCCTAAAATTTGTACATGAATTTGAGTTTCTGTGAGTTCATAATAGTGCAAAATATGCAATATTTGTTTCTGAGTTTTACCCTAATTTTAAAGACAGAGAAGCCAACTCAACTAATCTGAAGCAGAAACACAGAAGAGACATTTTGAAAACTGTATTTATATAAAAGTAGATAATTTTTTTTGTATATGTGAAACTAAATAGAAAATTAAGGAAAACAATGTTCAATCACAGATACCTTTTCCAGTTACTGATGGTGGAAAAGAAATTAATGACACTCTTCTTTGGAAATGTAAATGATTTTCCTTTGATTATAAAAGAAATGTAAACAAATGTTTTTTGGGAATTATCAGTGTTGAGACATTCTCTCAACATCAAGCAAAGTGACCACAGGAATAATTCTGTGTCCATTCGAATCTTGAAACATATTTTTAAAAGCTCACTAAAATAATTGTTAATTTTTAGAATAAATGATGCACTACCATAATGCATAAAAATGACTTTGTACAATTAAGTGTTTTGAGAGTCGTGTACCCTACATGAAAAAAATGTGTGGAACAGTCCACTAATCAGCTGTGGTGGCCAGGTCTTCAAGATTTTTGTGGCCGTTGCTTCTTTTCTCATGGGACAGAACCAAATACTGAGACTTCCTCCAAACATTGTATTTGAATATTAAAAGTAGCTCAAACTCTGTGATTTGACATCATTGTTTTCCACCTGGATTTGTCCTTGTTGATCCAACATCAGTAATTCTGAGGTCTCTTTCTCCAACATTCTCATGGTGTTAAAAAACAAAACCAAACAAAACACTACATCATTGTTGTTACTGGGTGCTGGAGAGACAGCACTGTGGCTTCTCTGTGCAACAGAACTTATTTGAGCAGTATGACAGCAAGGTGATAGCTAGCAGAGAGACTA
>PVJO010028992.1:0-17378 GCA_004026905.1 Hystrix cristata
ACAAACTAAAGCTGTGGCAGACAAGAAACAAGAAATAAAATAGATGAAGAAGGGTTGTGAAGGAATTCAATCTGTAGTAGTGTTTCAAGAAAATCATTTAACCTGAAGACTTTATTTTTATTATTTTTACCAAGAACATGTATTGGCACATTGTATACATAATGATCACGTTCATCATAGTTAACTTGTACCTGTACATGCTATCTCTTGGTTTCCCCGCCTCTTCCCCACCCTTCCCTTCTATTCCTCCAATCTTCCCTATTTAACTGAAGACTTGAACATCCTAAGCATTTTCTCCATGTCTGTTGTGAAAAGTGGCATTGTTGCTCTAGATAAATGTCTGTGTTGAGAGTTCTTACATGGCAATGTAAATAACTGTCCACTCAGATTCAGACTCTCTCTTTGATTCAGTTTCTTACCACCCGAACTCGTCCTGCAGAAACTGTTGCATCATTGCAATGTATGTGTGGCTCCAGGCTGAGAGAGGGGGATCCACAGTCAAACATTGAAACAGATACTGAGAGTTTAGAGCAAGGGCAACCTTGTGCAATAGACTAGATATTAGGTATTCTCTTGCCTGCCATCCTAACAGGTCCTTATTTGATAGGTCATTTGCTTTCCTTGGCAGCTGCACAGCCAAGTGGAGAAAGAATATCTCTGAGAAATTAGTTTGGAGTTTTCATGGGTTCCATTTGTTTCTTGAGTTGAGTATTCAAATTTTCCAATGTTTTCCTAAACTCTTGTGCTTTTTTATCTGTGTTTTCTCTAAGTTCCCTGTGCAAGTCTTTTATTACCATCATCATCTCCTTTTAAACTTGAACAATTACTTCTAATCTGATGTTCTCTATGGCCTCATTTATCTGTTGTTGTTTTTTTTTTAACTTCTGCTGCTATGATTTCTGAAAGTTCAGTTGGGTGTCTTGGCCTTTCCTCTATTTCATTGTTTTCTGGATTTGTTTGAGGGGGTGGTCTGGGAGTCTGGGGTTGTAACTTATTTCTGTGTCTTGTCATTATCCCTTTTATTTTGCTTTCTATGTTGGATTTTATAGTTTGTTTATGGTAGGTAGTATTGAGGCAAATATCAAGACTTTCCTAGGAAATGTCTATTCCTTAGAGGTGTCTTCTAGGTACATGTGGCTCTTGGCTTTTGTATTTGTCTCAATATCCTACTTTCCAGATTTAACAGGGATCAGAAGTTGCTGTCTATTTGGCCCAGCACTTCGTTTTTTGGTACTGGACTGTGTTGGTGATTATGACCCCAGATACTTACATTATTGTTATTCAAGTAGGTACAACTGGATTTAACAGGTATATCGCCCTGGTTATAGTGGTATGTTAGTAATAACAATGGCATCACGCATATACATGATACTGAGAGAGTGTTAATTAGATTGTGGTAACTGTTAATTTTGTATCTTTAACCAAGGAAACAAGGTCTACAGTTATATAGCAACATCTAAAGTACATCAGAGTTTCTGTGCAGTCAGTTTCCCATTGGTAGAGTGGTTTTTACCCTGTATTGGAGGGAGGGATTGAGAGGGGTAGAGAGAGATAGAGGTAATTGAAGAGAAATATAGTAGATGTAAAGCTGGAGGCTAAAAGATCACTTACACATTGGGAAACTGGAGGAGACAGGCTAGGACGAGTGAAGGGTGAAAATACTGGAGCTGACCAATGAAAATCTGGATGTTATTCACTTGCATGAAAAAAGAGAGAAAATAAAATTAGAAGAGACAGTTGAGGAAGGAAAGAGAAAAATGAAAAAAGAGAGCTGAACAGTGCAGAAGACAATGGAGGTAGAAACTGAAACAGCAGCAGCAACTAAAAGAACAGATAGAAGAAGGAAAGCAAAAGATTACCAACTGAAAAAAGAAAAAAAAAATTTTAAGTGTGTGTATATATATATATGCACACATATACATACATACACACACACACACACACACACACACACACACACACACATATATAAAATGAAGTTCTTCTAATGTTCACAGTCCTATGGTAGTGTCCAAGCCAGAACCCAGATCTGTGCTGGTGCCCCCCACCCCCGCGCCGGATTGCAGTAGTTAGTGCCGGGTATTGTGCTGCTGATCTTGGCCTCTAGGTTTCGAGTCTAGGGCAGGGTTTTCAGCCAGTGTCTTGCTGGGTGTCCCTTGGTGGCTTGCCCACGTCTCCTTACCCTTTATGACTCCACCAGTTTTCCTCAGTTGCTCTGGTATGGTCAGCTCTTCTGTGTATGCACAGCCTCCTCTCCCCTCTCCTCTCTCCTCTCTCCCAGCCACTGAAAGCAGGCTGAAGTGCTACAGGTTGCTGTGGCAGATAGGGGGCCGGGCTATTGCAAAGCGGGTACAGTCAAGGAAAGTTTGCCTCTGGCAAATTGCAACTTTGTTCCCTTCTCTTTCTTTTCCCAGATGGCTGTTGAGAGCAGGGTTGGGGGGGCATTTTGTTCTTTCAGCAGTGTCCACTGATGCAGCAGATCATCACTTTGGCATCTCTAGGGGTTTCAGTTAGTGGTTATAGCTTGGAGAGAAAAAAAAAAAAAGAAAATCCAGGTGGCTCCTTGGGGAAGGAGGGGAGCAGCTTCCTGGTCGTCTGTGTGCTGGTGTAATTATTAGGCTATAGGATCCTTTATGTGTGGCAAGGTGGAAAGAAAAAATAAAAAGGGGGGGTGGCAGCCACTCAGGATCTTGTCTCCAAACTCTCCTGTTTGGCTCAGCAAAGCAGGCTGGATACCCCCACTGGCCCATGCACCACCCCCACCCCATCGCAGTTCTGCAGGCCAGGTGCAGTGTGCTTGTGTACCTCTGGCAGGCAGCCTGTGGCAAGGGCGCCCAGCTTCCCGCAGGTGGCAGCATGTGGGATGGTGCTCATGCACCCTCGGGTTGGGGGTTGGTGACTGGCAATAGTGCAGCGCCACACGGGCACTCTGGCTCCTTGGAGCTGGTGGCGTAGTGATGCAGGTGTTCATGCACCCCCAGGCCAGCAGCAAGGGTGCCCAGCCTCCTGCAGCTGGCGGCATGTGTGTGGGTGCTCATGCACTCTCTGGTGGGTGACTGGCAGCACCCCATAGCATGAGCACTCAAGCTTCCTGGGGCTGGCGGTGTGGGCATGGGTGTTTCTGCACTCCCAGGTTGGAGGCGTGGGTGCTGCAGTCCCTTGGGGCTGGTGGCATGGGTCTTCGCACAGCCTGGGCCAGCAGTGCGAGTGCTCAGACCGTTCCAGGCTGGCAGCCAACCGTGTTGGTGTTTGGCTCCCTCCCGCTGGCTGTGGAGCGGGGTGGGTGCAGTTCCAGCAGGTAGCAACATGAGCTATTTCAGTTCTCTAGTGTCTCACATCTGTATCTTGCCTTATCTATAGGTCTTATCCCACGTTCGTCTTGGAATAAGATTATCTGTCCCTTGGAATTTTTTTTTTACCTGAGTTTTTGATGAATTTTTGCAGAGCAACTCTGACATAGCTCCTCCTCAATTCAGCCATGTTGGATTCTTCTCTTTATTTAATTTTAAACAACACTCTAGGGTTATTTCTGTTTTTATTATTCTAAGAGAGGTAAAAAATAAAATAATGAAAGCCTAGGAGATCACCATGCCCTCGCAAGAGCACAGGCGCCAAAGCAACGGCACCAACAGAGATCCAGTGGAGGTACCAAAAGCAGAACTGTCTGGCCTTTCACCCCTCCTTTTTCCCCTTCTGCTTGTTGCTGCTCCTACCTTTGGCTGGTGGGCAATGCTTTTCTATTGCCCCATCATTTTCCTTGGCCTGTGTTACATCTTTGTTAGCACAGATTGGCTGTGAGCACAACTTCTTGTGATCTTCAATTAACATAGTTGCTTACTACTTACTACCAGGTGTACAGTTGGTGATTCCTTGCTCATCATACACAAGAACCTACACTATTATTTTCCCGTTCAACTGTAACAGTTTTGCTTCAGTGACTGAAAGACATAATATATGAAATATGTGCTGAACACATAAACTCAATGTAACATTTGGCATATGATAAGCGGACTTATTACAACTTTTATTATTATTTAAACTGATATTTGCATAGCACATAAAGTATTTCCAGTAATGTATTTTGTTGTATTGAGTTGCTAATTCAGAAGTATTTAGAATTCTTTCTTCTCTTAGGTGTTATAAGAAAGAATGGGTATAATTTAATCAGAAATATAAGCATTCAAGGCCCATATTTCTTTAGATAATCCGAATGACTTTATTAAAATGATTGATAATCTCTGGTCTTCTGTATGCTTGCCAAGAAATTGAGGGGTATAATATCCTAGTTAGCCTCCCTCCTGTACTAATAAGGATCCTTGCCTTCTGTCTGGTGTAAAGCTTTTCCACTCCTCCCTACCAAAACATGAGTGATGGTGGGTTATTAACTCACGGTCATAGCAACCTCTGAATAAATAGGCTTTGCTTGTCAAAAAAAAAAAAAAAGAAAAGAAAAAAGAAAAAAAGAAATTGAGAGGCATAGACTCAGATACATTTTAGAATTAGCATTAAGTATGTATTCATGAATGAATAGTAGGCTTAGAAATGGGTTATTGCTTTATTGAATTATCCTTTAAACTACTAGTTTAATTTAATGACATTTTCCAGTAAAAGGATGATTTGTGTTTTGATTTAGCAATATTAATGCCTTATATCCTAATTCCCTTTGATTAACTTTTTAATTTTTTCTTACCATTCACTTATCTATATGAACAAAATATCTGAATTATAAATTCTTAATGTGTTCTATTCTTCAGTGTATGAGCCATTTACATTGTTATACATACCTTCACACATGCACAAACATATATCATAGGTCAGGTTCCTTAGACACAGAGAGTGAGACACAGATTGTATTGCTCATGATTTGTAATGGAAGAGAACTTCAATGAAAGCTCTAAGGGAGGCAGTGAACAAGGACAAAAGAGACAAAGAGCTAAGGAAGACTGTTGTCTTAAGTGAAGTTTCACCTTCTCTTATTGAAAGGAGTAGCACTCCTAATAGCCATTAAAAATTATTATAATTGCACATATTTATACACATAGTATTTAATGATCAAGTCAATGTAATTAGTATTTCCATCAGAAACATTGTAAAAATATTTGATTAATACATAATGATTGAACATATTTATGGGGCACAGTGTAATATTTCACTACAAGTTTATAACATGTATTGATCAAATCAGGATAATTAGCATTTCCATCTCTTTATTGTTACTTTGTACCGGAGTCTTTGAGCTCCTTTCTTCTAATTATTCATAAAATATGTAACAGGTTACCATGAATTGTAATCACCTTACTGTGCTGTAGAATACTAGAATTTATTTCTTATATCTGTGTTGGTTATCCATTATCCATCCACCCCTTGGTTCCCCTCTCAACCTCCCAGCCTCTAGTGATTACTATTCTACATTCAGATTGATTTTCAGCATTGACATATGAGAGAGATCAGGTGCTATTTCAAAACCTATAATCAATTAGTCATTAGTGGCAATGAGGAGATGGGATTTCCTTGGGTAGGTGGCTCTTGTTAGCCAAGAGCAAGTCTCTTGATGGGGGAAAGATGCAGTTACATAGGACAGACCACACTGGGAATGGGACCTCTGTGCGGTGCCTAAACAGCACCTGCCAGACTGTGAGGCATTTGTACTACTGTAATAGTGCATAGTATACAAGTGAGTGGAGAATATCTTCTGTGTGACTCACCTAACTCACCTAACTCATCTGAAAAATGAGAGGCAAATGGGTGCTTTTATTTACTAAGTCACTGACTTGCTACTCTTGGTTTTAACCCAATTTTCAGTTTCATCACTTGTAAAATTGGGATAAAATAATACTTAGTATTGTAAGGATGTATGATTCAATGCATGGAAAACAGTTTTTAACAGTATCTGGCATGTAGTAAGTTATTCATAAATACTGCCTTAGCTACTTTCTTGTCTCTGGGACTCAATACCTGCTATCTGCAACTCTAAGGAGGAAAGGTTTATTTTGGTTCACAGTTTGCAGAGGTTTTAGTCCATAGTCAGGTGGCTCCAAGGTAGGGCAGCATGGCAGAGGAGACTTGCTAATAGCGTGGTGCCGAGAAGCAGAGCGAGATCAAGGAGGAGGCAGGGAGAGAGATCCTGCCAGACAATGCCCTTGGTGACCTGCCTCCTCCCACCTGGCTTCACCCACTATACCACACCCCCATTCATTGTCTTCTCAAGGTCACATTTAGCTATAAACTCATCAGGAGACTAATCCACTGATAAGTATCACACCCCCATGATCCAATCATCTCTCAAAAGTCCCACCTAAGAATGCATGAGGCTTTGGGGAGGCATTTAGATATAAAACACCACAAATACTATCAATTATGAGTATAGCAAAGTGGTGAGTTTACAAAAAATATTGTTAAAAGAACTATTGGACTTCAAAATTTGTTTTTGTAAAATTCATTTTCTGTATGTTGAGGTTGATATTTCTCAGTGTAACATTTGTAAAACTAATAAAAATGGGTTGAAGAGTATGGATTTTCTGGTATTTGGCTAAACCCACTATTGAAGGGAAGTTAGGAAAGTATTCTAGGGTGAAGAATTATTAAATTTTGCTAAACAAAATTTCTTCTTTGATATTCTCATATTTAGTGTCAACAAATATATATATACATATGCAAATATATTTACATAGACAAGTATATATTTGCACATATATGCATATTTTAACAAGGTCAAAACTATAATTTTTAAACTAAGCATGATGCTGCACACCTATAATCCCAGCACTTGGGAGGCTGAAGCAGGAGAATTGCTGTGAGTTCAAGAGTTTGAGGCCAGCCTGGGCTACATAGTGAGTCCAAAACCAGCCTGAACTACACAGCAAGTCCTTGTCTAAATAAATAAATAAATAAATAAAGCAAGCAAGCTGTAATTTTTATTCTTTCAAAGCAGTAGCTGAAATACATACATCATCATTGTAGACATAATAGGAGTTTAATAAATATTTGTTAAAATATGTCTAAATAAAATGTAAGATCAACACAACAGATACACCAGAGGAATTCTTACTCAAGTTTTTCAGTTATAAAGTTGGAAGTTAACTTCATGGATGAGTTTTTCATAATTCTGATTATATAGGATGGGCTATAAAATGTATTTGGAAGAACTTTTAAAAAAAATTACTTATGATCTTACTACTCAGATTTAAAAAGTGTAAATATTTTGGGATAGTGTCTTTTATATATTTGCTTTTATAATTTGTATTAGAGATGGAATTCAGACTTTTTGTGCAAATTTAAAGAAATGTGACATCACCTATTTAGAAAATGATTAAAAGACCAGGATTTTAAGTCATTTGCCACTGAATGAGTTTTAAAAAACGTTTCCTTCTTTTAAAAAGCAACACCTATTCAAATTGTTCCCAACTGCTATGGCTTGAGGAGGGTTTTTCCCTGTTAAGAAGCATGTTGAGCAATTGTAACAGTATAAGAGCTGCTGGAGGTCTTAGAAGGGATCACTGCTTTTCTTTTGGAAGTAAGTTCTGACCCTCTTGAGACTAGATCAGTTACCACAAAAGCAGGTTGTTGCATAACGGGCATGGTACCTCCCCTAGATGTCCCTCACCATGCGGCCTCTCTTCCACACAGGCACACTACACCCGCTGTCCTCTGTCTTCCCACCACGAAGAGCTCCCCAGGAACTGTGAAGATAAAGACTTCCCAGCCGCTGCCACCAAGAACCAGAATAAGCCTCTTTTCTTTAGAAGCCAATCTCAGGTATGTTTTAGCAACACAAAATAGTCTAAGACAAGAACAAATTATCAAGATTCAGAAACTGATGACTCCATGTTATGGAGCAATCGTAATGATCACTGTGCTTCTGCTATTTGCTTTTGAGGCTCAGGAAGATAATAAAAGTGTGGGTGTGCCGGGGGAGCAGGCATTGCTTAGTACGCTTTCTGAAGAAACCCAAAACAGAAACCTGACAGGCATTTGGGGAGAGACCTAGTGGCTATTCTGTGAACTGTGGTTCTAAAGAATCTAGTTCAAGGACACTTGTATTGACCAAAAACAAAAGCAGAAGAGGGGTAACTATCACAGAAGTCGGAAATCCAAATGACATACTTGAAATCGTTCATTTGTTAACCACAGTGAGGAAAAGAACCACACACGTGAACCTGCACCATGATTTCTCACTCATATTCTTCCTTTCTGTGACTTCATTGTAGTACTAAAGAAGTTTTTTAGGAATAAAAATGAGTGACGTATATGGCTTCACATACTTGAAGCTCCCTTTTTGCAGCCTTGAATCACTGCAGATAATACAGTTTAAAATAAAATATTTAGAAGAAACTATTATTTCCCCGAAAATTCTGTAGACGTTGGAATTTATTGTTGTGATTTTTCAACATAGTTAATCTACATTTTCAGACTGAAAAAAATACCCGATGTTTGGGTCTCACAGACCAATAATTTAATTGGTCTGGGGGATGTCCTGGAAATAATGATTTTTAAAATTTCTCCAGATTGTAATAACTAATGTGAAAGTTAAGAAACATTGCTCTAAAGAAGAGAATTCCTGGAACCCTAAATCAGTAATTCAGTTTTTGCTGAGTATTTACAGCACACCCAATATTAACATAGATACTATAATACTATAAGGAATGTAAAAAATCTGTCCCTGACTTGCTAAAGAGATGAGACTGGCACGTAAAAAATATAGATCCATATAGGAGTCCACATAATTGTTAATAATATGTATCTTGCTCATTGTGATGGTTGTGAGAACTTGAAAAAAAGGAATATACATTGTGTTTAAATAGGAGATGTAAACATATGGGAATTTGAAGATGAGTTTGTATTAATGAATGGATGAACTTTGGGCCTTCATAAAGTTAAAAAATCCAAGTTGAATTTCATATCTTAATTTCCCCTGGAGAGGTATCTGTTTCTAACAGAAAAGTTGGTCTTTGTTTCCAGTTTATTTATAGGTATTCTCAGAAGAGAAGCAACCTCTGGGGGAAAGAAGGCTTATATTAGATGTAAATGACAGGTCAGTTTAGTTTTATAAATGTGACAATGCATGCATATTTTAATTAATTCAAATGCATCTTAAAGTAAGAGAAACATTGTATCTCTTGACTTACCCTCAGTATTAAATGAGTCTGCTTATTTGGTGTAATCAATCAGTCTGTGTCAGTTTCCTTCTTCAAAAAAATATGCACATAAATCTAAAAAATATCCTTGATTTTGTATAGAGCCAGGCAGGAAACCATCATTTCATAGATGTTTGGAATTAGAGCTCTGTTAATTCTCAGTGGTCCTCTAAAATAAGTTTTAAAATCTGAACACTGAACGAATGCTGGAAATAATAGAACTCCATGAAATAGGCCATAGGAAGAGTAACAAAAAACTGAAGTGCCAATTTTTGGTAAGTGGAAACTAATTTTATCATCCTTTTGTAAACTTGGCATGTATGGTAGAGCTATACCAATAATCTTGGTGTGGATACAGATGGAACTGTAATTTGTTATACAGCCAATGGTTAAATATACAGAAATTAATTCCATCTACTATATTATCTTTAAAGGCATTAAACAATTTTATTTTTGAGTGTGTCTGTGTGTATGACTAGCAAACATTATATATTTTATTGTCACAGAAAAACTATAAGGAAGGAATGTATGTATCTTTTGTTACTGGAGGAGGAAGTGTATAGGTTGAGAATCCTGTGAACAGTTAAAAGAGGAGCAGTTTCATTTATAATGATGACATATTTTACTGGTTGCAAATTAGCAGAGCAGCACTTACATATGAATAAAGTATGTTGTAATTCTGAAATTAATGATCAATAAATTGTAAATAATCTCTTGGTTAGTGTTTTCTTATGAATGATGGTAATATTTCCCAGTGAAGATGAGTGTAGTTGAACAGCCAACTTGTACACTTGTCTATATGAATGCAGTTCTCTTTAAGACCCATTTTAAATTTTTTAACGCAATATTTGGTAATGCTACCTAGCAAGAGGTGCTCATTGTTCTGGACCATGAGAGAACATTGTATCCCATGAAGGATAACTCTTCACATTAATGATGATAATTCATAGTTGCTTTTTCTTCTCATCTGTATTTGCTTCATTATTTGACATTTCAAAATACATTCATCTTGAAAAAAGGTTCTCATTCTCGTCTTTTGTATTTGTAGTATGAATTCTACTCTTGACCTGTTGATTTCTCTAAGTTGACACTGTTGTGTTTATTAGTATACCATACCGTACTATGAGAGTTGTATCTGTAAAATAAAGTATTTGATGAGGAATCCCCAGGTGTATGTCATTTCACACATTCTCATTGCTCATGACTTGTTCCTCAAAAATGAATTCAAATGTCAAATGAAGAGTCATTATTAGCTGAGTGTGATGGTGCACATCCGGAATCCCAGCACTCTCGGAGGCTGAGGCAGGAATTGCAAGCTCAAGCCCAGCTGCGGCAACTTTCCAACTTAGCTATATCCTGTCTCAAAAGGGAACCGGAGCTATGTTCAATCCCCAGTGCCACAGAAAGCCATTATTAATACTGAAAATGTTGATTGCTTTTTTTGCACAATTAGATACTGTTGCAGAAAGCATTTAATTATTCTATCAGCCTTTCAGTATTAGGGGTGGCCTATGTGAATGGGGAGAGAGAATTTGTTTTAAGAAGTCAACCTCAGTGATACAAGGTGATGTGTTTCTTCAGAACAGTTGTGAAAATCCAATTTGTTTCCTTAGATGAGGGATAGATATTTCAGCCAAGACCATTTTCTTTACAGATCCTTCAACTCCTTTCAATTCTTCATCTCTGCAGATTCTTTCTCCTCCTTAGTACAAATCACACTACACTGTTCAGTTGCTCGGCTACATTTCTTTTCCTTCACCTTCCTCCAACTTTCCTCTTGAAGCTCTGTTGGGTCCAATTGGAAGATGATTCATGCAGAGAAGGAACTTTTGGTTACTTATTTATGCATAAATACACACAGGCATTAGAAAACTTTCTTCTAAAAATAACATAATCTTGTTATTAGTAACTATGAGAGCCAGGCATGGTGGCGCATGTCTATAATTCTAGCACTCTGGGAGGCTGAGGCAGGAGGATCATAAATTTGAGACTAGCCTAGGCAACTTAGTGTCTCAAAATAAACAAAAAAAAGGGCTGGGGATATAGTTCATTGTGAAGGCCCAGTACCCCCCCACACACACACAAACTATGCTCGTAAAGATGTTGTCTTGAAAGAAGTAAAGTGATGTCATTATTGCTATTATTTTTCTGAGCCCCAAGCTGTATCTGGGAATTGTGCTTAATAGCTCATGAATAAAGATTGGGGAACAGATAAATGACTTACGTCTAATAAGTGACTCTCTGTCCCAGAAGATGCTGGCACATGGTGGAGACCTGTGCCCTAGTGCGACAGACTCATGTTTTAGTCTACATCCCTCTGGCTATGGTGTGAACCTCAGGGTACTACTGAAATAGTGGCAGCCCCTGTGAGTATGAGGCTCAGACATATTCCCACCTTAGTGTCAGTTTAGAAGGCCAAAAGCCTGGCTTCTCCAACACCACCCAACCCCAGGCAGCATAGCATGGGGCAAGTCCCTATTCACTGGAGGTCAAATAGGGAAGTAAACATGAGACTTTCCCCTTGAACACAGTATTGGACTGGTGAAACTCAACAACGAGGCAGATGGTGATAGCTTCCTCCTCAGGCCTGCCAAAGAATGGAGCCTCTGGAACAGCTCTAGTGTCAGGGGAAGACATGGGACCTCATTATCAAAATTTTATTCCAGGTGACATAAAACTATGGCTTGTTGCAGCAGACTTGGACCACGAGTTCCCATCGCAGCAGGCAGCCCGTAGAAGTATAGTGATGTGTTCTCTGGTAGCATCGCTAAGAATAGAAGCATTAAAACTTCAGTAGTCAAAAAAACCCTTAAATACCTGCAGAGTGGCTGGAGCTCATGGGGAGTGTACATGAGTGAATTTCAGAGCATATATAACACAGACTTTCCTAAAACAACTTTCTTAAGTGCTTGACAGGTGAACAAAGGGCCTGACAGTTCTGACAATTCATGTAATAATGGTTTCTGGTAAATAGTTTTCCATTCAGAGAGAACACTGATCTTGTGAAAATGTCCTTGATAATCTGAGTGGAAGTTCAGATAAACTGCTCTTCTATTATCAATCATATAAGTGCTTACAGATTTTGAACTTTTGACAAATACTCCGGTAAGCACTTTTAGAAAGATCATATCCATTGGTTTTGTTAAATAAAAAAAATTACACGAATTAAATTTAGCACAGTTTATTTGAACAAAGAAAGGTCTGTAAACTGGGCCATGCTGAGAAAGAGATGTTTGATCAGTAGTGGGAACAGAACGTGAAGGACTGCAGCTAGGCATATATGTTATGTGGGTGTGGTATGCTAAATTGACTACATCTGACTGCTAGAAATCTATTTACCTATTATACTCAGGCACATTTCAATTTGATTATATGGGTGTTAGATTGCAGTTCATTATGCGAGAATCCAAAGTATGGAGACTGCCGCACCTCAGTGGCCTCCTGACCATTTAATTCAGCAGTCTTCAACCGCCCCCCAAACATACACCCACATATTTAATATACTTTGATGTTACTTACATTTTGTAGACAGGAAAGAAAGAATGTATATGTCCTCACTTTCCAAAAATAGCATGTTTGATCAACACTATGTTTTTGCAATAAGGACATGGCAGGTCTGATATTTAAACCTTAATTAAATGATAATTCCCCTTGGCTAATAAATGCAAAACAACATGCTTAGTTTTTCCATTGTTAGTTTACCGTCCTTCTATTTGTAAGATTAATGTCATTAATTAATAGAAAATTAATTTCAACATCATGTACTATATCTGCATTTCTTAATAGCCAAAATAATCCTACTTGTTCCTGTTACTTGATAAATTATGAGAAATTCAATAGGATTATTTACCTGAGTATTATTAAACTTTAAATTGGCATAACCGTGAAAGAAGTTAGGTGAATAAATTTAAAGAGTGAGGTGATGATAATGGTCACATATTCTCACTTTACCTCATATCTGCACAATGGGGCAAAATATGAATCTGATTTTTCAGTAAAGATGTCTTACTGGTTGTATAGGAGTTCAGCTTTCTCTAATGTTGATCATCCTGTATTGTGATAGCCCACATTCTCTTCTGTATACTGCTGTGTTAAATGGAACATTCAGTTCCTTTTGACAAGACTTCCTGGTGGTGAAAATAGAGTTGCTCATATGTAGAAACATTTATCCTTTTCTGCTCTCACTGTAAAATTCACGTATTACAACATATCTGTCAGTGTCACTTGTGTTATAGTTTCAATATATAGAACAACAGCAGCATCCATAATAACTCAGCAGCTGTGAACTTACTGCAGGTCAAATACTGAGCTATGCCTTGAAATAAGTCAAGAGTTAAATAAAACTCAGTCTCTGGATCTAGAGATCGTGGGACACAAATATAGAAACAAAGAATTCTCCAGTACTGTTGAATAAAACAAAAGTATGCATATTTATTTCTCTGGATGTGTGAATTGAGGTAAGACTTCTTGAAGGAACAATATCTGGCCTATCCAGTTAAGTACTTTTTTCTCAATTGCAAGCATTTTGACCTAATCGTAAATGTGATTAATGCATCAGTTTATATTGCATAAAAGAATATACAATACAAACAAAGACTCCTACTTTACATTTCTGGTATTTGCACAAGCAATCAAATCACGCCTTTCAACAAGTAACCCAAAGCAAACAACGGCAACCAAAAACCCAAACATTTCAATATGTATTTCATTAACTGTTTATTTCCTTCTATAGGCCCCAACTCTGAACTCCAGTTCTGAACTGCCTTGGAGTACCTCCTCTTCTCTACTTGGGAAAATTTTTACCTTTAAATAGTTTTAGTAAAGCCAAAAGTAGCTGAACCTATTATACTACATTTGATTTTACTTGTTTCTTTAAGATCTCTTGGCATTGTATTTTGAGGGTAAATTTGCTTTCGTATATAGGAACTAAAAGTCAAGTTGCAAAAGGAATTTATATTTGGAGAGCTAAGACTCTGAGATTTCATTTTTTACTTTATCATTTATTTAGACCTCTACAGGAGGTGTCCCTTTTCTCCCAGGCCATTCTTTTCCTGGACTATGTGTCAAGAGTCCGGGTAGATCAATAGTGCATCCAGTATCCTCAGAGCCATATAATTTGTGACCTAGAAGAAACCTCAGATATCATGTAGATGAATATATCTTTTTGCAGAGAAAGGCGCTGAATCTTAAAAGGAAGATTAAGTTAGAATATCGAAAATAAGTTATTTAGAGTCTTCATATGTGACTAAGGTAGAAAAGCAGAGACCAAACAGCCTTCCTCATCTGCATAGCTGAGAAAATGGGCAAGATCTATGCAGCAATATCTGAGAAAGGAGAAACAAAGAAGTGGTTTAGCAGTTGCACTGTTGCTTGCTTGGGAAAAGCTTCCAGCCAAGAGAAAGGAGGGGACCTCTGGTGAACATCTAGGCTTCTGTGGTGAGGAGATGTCAACTGATAATATTCTTCTTTCATATGTAAATTCACATGCCCTCCACTTTGTCATTGCTAAATATTTCACTTTTTTTTTATCAGTTATCTCCATTTTCTTGGATTTAATGTGGATATTCATTGAATCAGGAATCACAAATTTTGCAGCAAAATCTAGATTTCTGTTAACTTACTAAGATTGGAAATTACTTAAAGAAAAAATGAAACAATGCAGTATAGCACAAAATTATATTTTGACTGATTTCATCTCAGCTTTATTAGCTAATGTTTATTGAAATAAACAACTGCAATTCAGATTTTTTTAAATGCATGGAAAATAAATAAATAGCCTTGTCCAAGCATGTGACTTAAATAACTAAATGCCAATCTTGGACAAACAAACTCCACTCTGTTAGCTTGAAACAAGACCTGAGGCATCATTGCCATTGGTCATAATAACTTATTTTTAAAAAAGTGTTGTAGAACATAGAAAACTATGTCTTTTAACTGCATACAATTATAGTTTGTAACCATGAAATTGTTACAATCTATAAAATAATCCATATAAATGTACACATATATTGTCTGTGCATATAGATAGCAGTTAGATGGGTTTTGTTTGTGATTTGCAGGGTTTTTTCCTTTTATTTTGCAGTATGTTACAGCACAAAATAGAATAGCCAGGAAAATATGAACAGTTGGAATCAGAAATGTAGGTGGTAGCTGTGTGGCACATGGCTATACTATCAGCACTCTGGAAGACTGAGACAGGAAAATCCCAACTTCTGGCATAGCCCGAGAAACTTAGTGAATTAGTGAGACCCTGTCACAAAAAGAAGGAGAAAGAGGAACAGGAGGAGAAGAAGAAGGAAGAGAATGTGATGTACCTCAATGAAAAGGACCTGGGTTCATTCCCCAGAATAAATGAATAAATAAACAAACAAACAAAGGTATGGGTGATATGGCTTTTTTTAAGGAGCTAACCTTAGTTTAGCTAATAAGCATGGCCACCCAATTCTCTCAAACTAGAAAAGTTTAACCAATTTAATGTCAAAAACAACAGGAGAAGCATTGTTACTCATAGTTTCTCTAAAGATCTCCCACGTGGACTTGTTAGCCAAAATTACCAGAAAGACACAGGCAAAGATCAGATTGTACACAGTGCCTTCCTGCCACTGCCTACTTGTTCAGATGGCCATACCTTCCAGTTGTCAAAGATCAAGTCAGCCCAGCATAGAAGCCAGTTACGTAAGACTCAGACAGTAACACATACGAGTAAAGGTGATGATGATGATTGGAGTGCAGTTGATTTTTTTCTGAAATTAAAAGGACCAAAACACTTGATTCATGAGAAAGTTTAGAATTGCTACTCTGGATTTCAAAGGCTTTTAGTTGACCAACACAGAAACAAGTCTTTGTTTACTTAAAAGTGTCCCAGCAAGGAGGGCAGGAAATCTGTGCAGTGGCTCAATGTGGCCTGCGTCCACAAAGAAAAACTTCCCAGTTGGTCGAACAAAGGCCAGAAATGAAAAATGAATAAAAAAGTTTCTCCAGCGAACAGAATGCAGGTAGCTAAGGAATTTCTCCCACTGCCAGAACAGGGAGTTCTTGAAGTTCTGACTGAATGTGATTTCTTTCATAATTGTAATGAACCAGTGGATTTCTTTTACTTCATCATTTTCATTGTGGTCCTCCTGCCATTCCACCGTCGTATACTGGGTGTGTGCAGAGTGTGGAGATAGGGAGGCCTGAGAACAATGAGTTTGCTTTCTACTTTGCCAGAAGGTTGTGCTCTCACCTAGATCACATATCTCTCACATGGTGATGTCCAAACTTGAATATGATGCAATAACTAGAGAAGATATTTGACTGCACTTCTAGAAGGGATGTTTTCTATGTGTAAGAAGGGTACGTGGATACTTGGATGGCCAGAGTGACAGTCTAACAGAACAGCAAATTTCTCCCCAAACATTATTTCCCTCTTACTCCCTTTTAATAATAGATTTTATTGATTTTTAGCTAGCCCAAGCTATCCAGCTAGAGAGAAGACACTCTGAAACCTTCCCTACGGAATAGACATCATCACACACCTAATAACCAGTACAATAAGTAAAGATAACTCTTGAACTCTTGAGGTCATGCATTTAATGTAAAACGTATTGCTTTTCACTAGCTTCCCACTTCAGGGTGGCAGTCCAGTAGCAAACTCAAACACCTCAGACAGGATTCAACAATCTTGCTGAACAGTAGTAGATTTGTGTCACTGGTTTTTTTTGCCTACATAATCTCATGGAGAAATACGTACATTTTAAACATGCACTTTTGGGCTGGGGATTTAGCTCAGTGGTTAGAGTGCTTGCCTGGCAAGCACAAGGCCCTGAGTTCGATCCCCAGCACCAAAAAAAAAAAAAAAAAAAAAAAAGATGCACTTTAATGTGAGAAGGTAATAATTTAGACTTGTTGCAATTATGGAAATTTTGGTTGTCTCTTCTTTACTTTTTTTTGAATATACTTTGGCTCCTGCATATACCTTGAGATTACCATGACATTATTAACATTCTCCTTATATGGTGAAGTACTGTATTAAAATTTACATTTGAAGCTTAATTTTTGTGGCTATTTAATGTATAACATTGATCTGGGAGTTACATGAAATAAGTCACAGAACTGGGAAAACTTATGGTGCATTCTAGTCTTAAATTGCTGACAGTATTAACCTGATCCAGATTTTTGCCCATACTGGAAAAATATTCTTCAATTAATGTTTTATTTGTATTTATTATTTTATATTTTTAATGTACCAGAGTTGTTATAGCT
>PVJO010028993.1:0-17392 GCA_004026905.1 Hystrix cristata
GTCAAATGGAACCTCCAGTTGTAGTTTTTTGAGGAATCTCCATATTGATTTCCACAGTGGCTGGACCAGTCTACAATCCCACCAACAGTGGAGGAGTGTTCCTTTTTCCCCACAGCCCCGCCAGCATTTGTTATTTGTTGATTTTCCCATATACGCGGTTCTTTCTGGGGTGAGGTGGAATCTTAACGTTGTTTTGATTGTCAGAGGGTGTTCTTACATAGAGTTGATAAATATGTTGTCTAGGATATACGAAGATCTCACACAAAAACCGAGACTGAAATAGAAGCATACTGCAATATTCTCTCCACCACATCAGAGATTTTAACTATCCTGAGACTCTTTAGAGCAGCACCACATATGCAAGGGTTTTTTTGTAGTTTTTTTTTTTTTTTCTTTTTAGGGGTGAGCAGGGGGGTTACTCTTTGTCAAGAACGCCTTGGGACTATGTTTTCAAAGGCAACTTCACCTTTTTTTCTTTCTAATTGACATTTATTTGTTTGTTTTTAAAGCAGCATTCAGTCAAAATGCTGAACTCCACTCCCAGAGATGCACTTTTTTTGCAGTGACTACAAAAGGAAAGCACACGCAGAGGAAAACGGTTCCATTTTGTGAAGTAGCACAGTCTTCTTGTCTTCTCAGATTAATGCTATATGACATGACTATTGCAATTCACTGCATCATGCAGAAAATGTAAAAGGACAGCTTTTATGCAAATCAAACCATAGCTTTTAGAAATATAACTAAAATGAAAAGCACTGTGTAAATGGGCTTCTAGTCAGGCACATGGAAAATGTTGTTTATTTGGCAGAATTTATCCAGAGACCAAAAGAGTTCTCAACAACAACAACCAAAATTTGCTATTCTTATATCTGTGGATTTTTCCTCCATTCTTCCCCACCTTATTATTTCCTTCTTACATTTTATTCACCTTTTTCAAAGTACCTTTTTTGCCATTCCATTCCATGCTAGCAATCAATGGAAAACTATCTTATTGCTTGGATATCCCTTCCCCTTCTTTCTATTTCCCACTAATCCTCAATACTTCCTAAACCATGAAAATGCAACAGGTAGTATATGTGGATTGCTCCAAGGAATAAGACTCCATCCTTTGGCCTGTTTTGGAAAGGAAAACTACAATAGTTCATGGTTAAGGAAAACTTAGGCCTGTTTTGGAAAGGAAACTTATAGTTCGTGATTAAGGAAAACCATGAAAATGCAACAGGTAGTGTATGTGGATTTTTCCAAGGAATAATACTCTATCCTTGTTTTATATATTTAGTAATCATTTCACCAGTCTACCTCACTATAGGAACAAATAATTCATACTCACTATTCCAAACATTTTGCATGAATTGCGTAGTTAATTAGTATTTCTTTAAGAATCAATTATGAAGATGAACATATTGACACTGTGCTCATCAAATCCATAGGATCAGGAATTAAAAAAAAATAAAAAACAATCTCAAGATATTATTTATGGCCTTACAAATGATCCAGATCTAATAAGAACTTGACTGCAGACATATAACAAGTTTTCAAATATAAACAGAGTAGAAGTATAGTTTAAGGGCAGACTATGTTCAACGTTGAATGAAAAAAGTCTGAGATAGACTTAGCTCAAAATATTGTAAGAGTATGATAGGGCTGCAAATTAAGCTAAAGTAATCTTAGGCTACACTGAAAGAAGAATAGGATCATGATCCAGAGTGTTGATGTTCTAGTCTAGTTTCCAAAAGAACACCCATAATGACTAAAATCAGTTTTACTAGTGATCCAATTATCCAATTATCTAATTCATGTTTGCCTAATATGGCACATTCTTATGAGTGTTTTTGCATCCATTCAGGGATCCTAAAGATGAAATTACATCAAAATTAAATCATAGATACTTTAGACAAATAAGCCCAAAAATTCCTAAGTAAACCCATGTGGAAAAGACAAGAAGCAGCAAGATATATCACACACAGGTACAAATCCCCTGTGATGAACATTATCACTATGTATATCTAAAATGGACTGTTAAAATAAGATTTTAAAAAAGAAAAGACACCCACCCATTAGAAAACAAAGCATTTCCTTATACACAAGATACTGCACACTTGAGAATTACAATTTAAAATGCAAAATTACATCAGAAATTCCATTTTGCATATTAGATATAAGATTCACAAAATTCCAAGAATATAGTAAAAGAGACTACAACAAGCTGTAAAGACAAAAGCATACAGAAAAACAGTACACTTCAGATAATTTAGCATACAACTTTAGTCTATATCGGGAACATTATAGCTGGAACACTACTTCAATTCTGAATGCTCACTGAGAAAATGCAACATGTTGACAGAAGAGAAACAAGGATGTTTGGAAGACGTATGAAATCATTGTCATTTTAGGAAGAGGTGGGGCGACTCCAGAATATTCAAATAAGAGAAAAAGAAGACCCATATTGGACATGATATCTGAGTTTAAACACTCAGAAAACATTCATTATACTTTTTCCACTGATGGCAAGAGTAAAACTCAGAATGAATAAAATTGATGTTTCAAAGATAATTTAGGGCTGACTATGTGAAAGAAGGCCTGGTCAATTGTAGCTTTAAAATTTTTTTGGGGGGAGTATTTTGAGACAGGGTTTCTCTGTGTAGCTCAAGCTGGCCTTGAACTATGTAGCCCAGGCTGGTCTTGAGCTTGCAGCGATCCTCCTGCCTCAGCCTCCCAAGTACTGGGATGACAGGCATGCTCTACCATGCTTAGCTAGCTTTAAATTTTTTAAATGGCTGCCTTGAAATTGCATCAAGACTGTCTTTGCATGTAATTGTGTATTTTGGTTTCAATTTAAATTTACTTTTAGCTGATATATAAAAACATAAAACGTTACACATATTGGTGTTGTACTCTATGTGATTTTTGATATGTGTGTTCTATGCATAATGTTCAAATCGGGGTAAACACGCAGTGGGGATCAAAATGCATGATGAATGCTTAAAATATTATTACAATAAAGGACGTGTTGCCATTCACCCCCTCAATATAATCCTCCTTGCTTCAAAAACACTTATTTCATAATTCTTGGCACTTTTTAATATAATTCTAAAGTCCCATTTAATGAGTATCTTTATGAGGTGTGATAACAAAAATATTGTGAATGCTGCTGTCAAGTGCTATCCAATGGAAAGGTAGGCATTTAATAACATTTTAGTATGTCCTCATTCACTTTATTCCCCAGATCTAGCACTTATCCCCAAACTCGAAATGAACATAAAAGGTAAATGTTTTGAAATGATTCAGGACATAGAGGCAGATGTGAAAGCACAACTAAAGGCACTTATAAAAAAAGGGCCCACAAAATTGCTTTGGAAAGTAGCAAGAATGACAGGATATGTGTGTTCAAAGTGAAGGGAGTATTTTGATGGGTATTAACCGCAATATGTCTTTTACTGCAATGATTGTTTTAAATTAAACATTAACCATACTTTTCTATCATGCCTCATATCTCTTCAAATACTTATCATTTCTTTACGATATATTCAAAATCCTTTCTCTGACCTTTTTTAAGTGTACCATGTAAAGACTCTGCTGTGCAATAGCACACTGGATATTTTTACTTGTTCTACCTGTAACTTGGTATCGACTGATAGGCCTTTCACATTTAGTCTCTCCATCATTCTTATGTCATTTAGCATACTTGATTACAGGTTCATCCATAGTGCCACAAATGGCAGGATTTAATTCTTGTTATGGTTGGATAGCGTTCCATTGTCTTATATGTGCTTCATTTTCTTTATTCATTCATCCATTGACAGACAATTAGGCTAATTTTATTTCTTGGTTATTGTGAATTGTGCTGCCAGAAATATAAAAGTGCAAATGTTTCTTCAACATACTGATTTCATTTCCCTTATATATCTAGAGAAGGACTGGTGAATCGTCTGATATTTATATTTTAATTTTTTGAGGAAACCTCATAGTATATTGCAGTAGTTACCTTTCTAGAGCTAATGGTTTGCAAGAGAGCAGATTTAATACAGGACTTTTACAAGTTACAACATTCACCCATAAGCCAAGTGCAGGAAGAGTGCTGAATGTCTGTCTATGCACTGGAGACCTGAAAGAAACAATCAAGGGCTGGGAGCCTGCAGCAATGTCCTGTGTACATCTGTGTCTGCACGAAATGCCTGAAAAAAATCTTTACTGGAACCAGGATATGAAATTCACAGCAGAGATGAAGACCGCAGCTCCCCGGAAGCGAACAGCAGCCATCCTCAACAACAGCAAGGCCCCCAAGCTCCTTCTGCGACGAGAATGGTCGCATTCCCCTCTAGACAACCAGACGAAACAGATCTTCTGGGAAACAGCCGGCAACTATCTTGTGCTCCCGTTCTCCTTTATGTTGTGTTGGCAACAATCCTCAGGTGGATCTTCTATGCCCAAAACCACACCAACTAGGTCTGGCTGTTCATTACTGCTCAACTTGACCATATCAATACACAACATATATTCCTTAGTGGCTGTACTAATTTACACTCCCACCAACAGTGTGCAAGGCATCCCTTTTCCACATCATTGCCAGCACTTGTTATTGTTGTCTTTTTGACAATAACCATTCTAATTGGAATATGGTAATAGCTCCCTATAGTTTTATTTTGCGTTACTCTGATGATTACAGATGTTTATATATTTTTTTCAAATACCTGTGGGCCATTTGTATGTCTTCTTTCCAGCAATGTCTACTTAGATGTATTGCCCATTTAAAATTAGGTTTCTTTTTACTATTGAGTTTTCTGAGTAATTTACATATTATTTACATCCTTGATGTTAAAATATAGATCCATAAGGTTATGTATAAAGAAATTGCTGAACTGCAATGTAAGATTATTCTACTGAGCATTGAAATTTTATATTTTTATCATAATCCTGATAGTGATATTTTTATCTCTGCAAATTCTTTCCACCAATAAGGCCTCTAGGCCTTAGGATTATGTTTCTTTTCTGATTTCCTTTAAAAATGAAATAATGTGAACTATACTTTCTGTTTGAATTTTGGATTTCTGAAAGTTTCAGCCACCCAAAATGAGAAGCTGATAGAAAGAAACTGAAACATTAGCCATCAATCCCCCAACAAAGTCTATATGTATTAGTATCAATTATAACAGGCTTAATAATTTGGTGTCTTAATCTAAAATGCAACAGAAATAGTGAATTAGAAATGTGGTAAAAACAGCAGTGCATTGTAGGCACATTGACCTCACTGAGAACTTAGAGCTGATAATCCTGAGAGACAGGATAAACAGAAATAGCAGTTTGAAGCATAAACAATGTGACTTTGTTTACCATTTATACAAATAACCCTACAACCTCAGTAATATCTGAGTAAATCTCACTTTTTCAACACAAAATACTGTAATAACCATTTTTATAAAAATCAGGAGTTATCAAAAATAATAATTCACTGAATTATCTAATGGATATTTTCCTCAAATAGCTATAGAAATATTATATTAATTTCACTGATTTTTTCTTGTACACAGTTTGAATTTAAAAAATCAAGACAATAGAGTGAATCACGTCATTTACATGGAAGGTCATTTATGTAAAGTGCACCATACAGAAAGATACCAGACAAGCTTTCTTATACCTGATCTGTACTTCACTCTTCAACACTGTTTCTTTCCTTTAGATTTATAAAACTAGGAATATTACTTGACCTTATGAAATTGACTTTATGCAACTTCCTATCCTAAGGTTTTACAGTTGCTACTAGTTAATATGATGTGGCAATGGTTAGGAAGATAGAAGTACTTTCACACTCTACTGATTGCATCAATTTATCCCAAGAAATAAGGGCATGAGAATTACATACCAACTTAATAAAATGTTTATTCTTTGGCTATATTTTCAAAAGGTGTTTATTTCTGTCTTGAAGTATTTTACTAAATATTGGCAGTTCTTTTAATATTATTGTTGCCTTTTTAATCAGTGGCAGATTTGACTATATTTGAGCATTTCTTTATTTAACTAATAATTATCACACAGAAAATTAGTTTGTAAAAATTCATACATCAACTTAACTGTTTTTTAATCAACCTTTCCAATAATGTAAGGTGTGTATCCCTGAATTTTATTTTTTTTTAATTTTTTGCCATCTCTGAATAAAGATGATTATAGCATAAGATGGGTAGAGTTACTTTGGTAACTCAGAACATCTGCCACCTGCCTGAAGCCATGGCTCAATTCAGGCACAGGATGCAGAAAGCCCTGTTCTTTCTACCTGCTTTAGTTTCAAATGTTTGCCTCCTGCAGGCAGCTTCTCATCCCCCACTGCTATAGCCTAAATTTGATGGTGCATCCAAGATCAGGCTGTGGGAGATATGAATAGCAGCTGGTCACTTCCTGCTGTTTCTGTGGCAAGGTACAGACAACTGGAGAACTCATTTTGTATATGCATTTGGAAAATGCTTGTCTGCTGGCAAATTTTTGTTCACATGAGGATTCTAAAAGCATGTATTGAATTTATTCCCTACTTTGCTGAAATGTAACTTTCTGGTTGCTGAGATCCCATGTAATGAGGTACACCTGCACTGTTGAATCAAGAAACTTGGAAGCTGCACAGTAAAATTAACAGTTGGCATTTGGTGTTAGGACATGTTAGTGAATTTACAAATTCATTCAATAAATATACAGACATTTTATGTTCCACTATATGTGGGGTTGTGGGTTTACCTTATATATCCAGCTAAGAAATAATCACATCTCTTGATCATTCTACACTGTCACTCAGTGTTTAGGTAACACTGAATTAGCATTGGAGGAGACACTGTTGCGAGCTTTGTCTTTTAGTTAAAATGTACAATTGAAGTACCGACTGCTTTGTACTTACTAATTACCCTATGCCACTTATTCAAGGGTATTGACATTAGCT
Organism: Hystrix cristata; assembly: GCA_004026905.1. Classification (NCBI taxonomy): domain Eukaryota; kingdom Metazoa; phylum Chordata; class Mammalia; order Rodentia; family Hystricidae; genus Hystrix; species Hystrix cristata. The sequence goes on from PVJO010028993.1 coordinate 6,920, forward strand.
CCAGGGTCCTACCCTAATTTTAAATTAGGTGATTACATTGTATATCTTGCAGTTTCTACAGGAAATATGTTCTTCACTTCTCGTATCAAACTGATGGCCAGTTGCTAAATAGCTTACACGTTTTCCCCAGAAATGATTGCACATCACAAAAGATTCCTTTGTAGAATGGTTTCAGGATGGGCAAGATGAAAGGAACTATATAAATGGAATTGTTTTGATTACTATTCTCATTATCAGTGACAATTCTCCTCATAGCATCATAACATTAGTAATTTGGAGGCAAATAACAATTTCTAAGATGCACTTCAGGGATTTTTAGAATAATTTTTACCGGTAAAAATAATTCGTGTTATTCTAGTAGTCTTCTCAAGTTCCTAGTAAATGTGTGTATGTTATGTTTCAAGAATTTTAAATGTGTTCTGATTTGAGATTTTTATCAAATGTGAGGGGACAGGATAAAAGGAGAAAGCAACAAGAGGCCTGTTTTGAAGAACACTAAAAATATGTTTCAAAATCTTGAGTAGTGATATGGATAAAATATCTACTAGTTGTGAAAGGAAAAAGTGATGCAGAATTTGCCTTATAAGCTTCTTATGTGTCCTCAGTCAGAAAGAGGTATCTGCTCTTAAATACTCTGAATAGATTTCATCTTCCAGACAGTCTAATATAAACATGTCACTTTCAATTAGAGGTCAAAATCACACATTGGCACTCATCTTGCCCCCTTTTTATTAGTATGTGTTTGTATACATAATAAGTATATTCATTGTGGGGAATTGGTATATATACATATTGCAGTCTTTACCTTTTATAACTCAAGTTTGACTAGTCACATATACTCCTCCAAATTAAGAAGTCTGTATAATATTGTGCATTTATGTACAGGTAAAGTACCTGAAATACTTGGGACCCAAATGTTCCAAATTTCAGACATTTTTGCATTTTGGAATATTTACCTATGTGGCATGAGATGTCCATATAAACTGGGATGGAACAAAGTCTAAATGTAAAATTAATTTATGTTTTAAGTATAGCTTACAAACATAGCTTTAAGATAACTATATGCAGTCTTTTAGTCCATCTTCATTTTGATTGCAATCCATCAAATGTGATCAGGTGTAGAATTTTCTATTTGTGCCATCATGTTGGTGCACAAAAAGTTTAGACTTTGAAATATTTCAGGCTTCAAAGTTTCAAATTTAGAGATGTTCAACCTGTAACAACAAAATTAGAACACTGAGATTCCATCTCACTCCAGAATGACTGTCACCAAGAAATCAACCAATAACAAAATTCTGGCAAGGCTGTAGGGAAAAAGGAACACTTCTCCATTTTTCATGGGACTATAAGCTGATAAATCAGTATGGTGTCTCTTATATGAAAAACTCAAAGGTTAAATGAAGTGCAAAATAAAAGACAGGTCACAGGAAAAATGAGAGAGAAAAAAGTTATTTTAATTGAGCACGGACAATATATCTAAAAGTCTACATTCATTTAGTATAATTCTCATGTCTTTCATAGGTTTTGGCTTATTAATCTGGTTGTTAATCTTTATATATGATAATTAACTTCATATGGCCTTACACGATAAATAAGTGAATATGATGCTGGCAAAATAGAAGGGGTGTAGAAGGAAGGGAACAAAAGAATTGAGATGTGTTATGCGAGTGTACCAATTTCCCACAATAAATGTAATCATTATGTACTGCAAACATATTAATAAAAATTTTAAAGAGTAATAAATTAAAATATTTAATTTGAAAAAAATCTGTAAGATATGTTATACATTTTATGTATGCAATATGTGCTGGTCACATCACATATTGACTGTCGTTTTGACAGTCATTGAAAAAATTCATATCAAGCGTTTGTATGTTAAAGAAATCTGTGTTCAAAGTGGCATCATCATAGTAAGTGTGTGTATGTGATCCTCAGAGAGGGGAGGCATTTTAAAGGTGGTTAAGTCTAATCATCCACTGTCTGAATGTAGAAGTCTGACAACTTTGTAGGAACTGTTCTGGATAGACATAATTCCCTTCTGTGACTTATTGTTCGAAGAGTAAAAGTATAATCACAAATATCCTTGTCTTTTCTTAATAACCCTTTGTAGATTTAAAAAGCATGTCTTGCATGAGATTAACACATTTGTGCTCCTTTAGGAAATAAGCTATGCCTTATCCGTCTTAATAACCACTGCTCCTAGTAGAGTAGTATACTGCAGAAACTCAATTTAAACATTTGCTATTTGAAAAACTTAATAGTTTGTCTTTTTTTTCAGTCATCTCATTTCTTGAATGATAATTTATATTATACACTTTGTAACAGTATTGACTTTAATTCATCCTATAGCTGTTATTTCAGAGGCTATCATTCTGGGATTTTGTGAATGAATTTATGGTTACCCAGGTTATTTATTTGCTCAAGGACTATTTGTCTAGCCACTCTTATACACAAGAAACTATGGAGGATACAAACATGAAACAGTCAGGGTCCTAAAAGAGTTTCTATTCAAGTGTAGAAAGATGAGACAATATAAAGTCAAAAATATCCTAAGAGATACAGAAAAGTAGTGCACAACTCCAATAGAAACAAAAATGATGATGCCTGAGACACAAAGTAAGTGGGAAACTATATAGCCTTCAATTACAAAGTGGGACTAGCTTTTTTGTTTGTTTAGGAGAGGTCCATTTGGGGGATTTAGATCCGTGGTAGAGTGCTTGCCTAGCAAGTGCAAGGCCCTGAGTTCACTCCCCAGCACCTAAATAAATAAATAAATAAATAAATAAATAAATAAATAAATAAAATATTCTATTGATGGTATGAATTGGTTTGTCATCTTTAACCTCTTTGTCCAGCTATTTTACTCACAAAGTTACTGTCGTCTTGTCAAGGTAACATGGACTGCTCAGAGGGACAGCTTAATTCAATGGTTACTGTATAATGTGCTGCCATGCACTCAGGTGTTCAGTGTCAATAGAATGGTTATCTTCCCTAAGATTTCCCAGAAAATACTCTATAATATTCACATCACTTATAAAAAATTACTTTGCAAGTTAAAAGTTAATCTAGAAAAGATCTTATTTATAAGATCTGTACATAGTTACTGCTCAAGCCAATCAATTTCTAAACGAAATTGCTTCTTCAGAGCAGAACTATCTTTCAGATCATCTTAATTTTGCTTTAAAATAAGTTCTAGAGGAGCAGGTCAGGTATGTACAAGTCCCTGGTCAACTTGCTATTTCTCAGTTAGCGGGAAATGTCTATTATTTTTCCATTTATTATAAATTATTATGATAAGAAAAGAGCAAGTACCAACAATCATTAGTCAATCTGATAAAAGAAATCAAACCACGCTGGAACTGAATGACAAAATACTGTAGCCCATTTCTTTCCTGAAATCCATTAACCTCTCTTTCATATGAAACCTCCCATAGAATTTATTTTTATCTGAATACACATTTATTTTATGATAATTTACTGCACCACACACTCTGTAAAATGTACTCTACACTCAAATAGAAGTTAGATGGCTCAGAAATTAAATAGTTAGCTTGTCTTATGATGATACATTATCTTTCTGGAAAATAAAGAGGCCCTCAATAACAGTAATCTGAAAATCTAAAGGATAGTTGTGTAGATTAATGTGTAATTAAGGTCTCATTCATGAAAGAGAAAAATATATTATTTCAAAGGTAATCGAAAGGAAATGACCATATTTTACATAATATACATTTAATGCACCATCTTTTTGGTCCTCCACCTACTTCTGCTTATTGAACTAATTAGACAAAAATATTTATTGATTGGTGAGAAAATGTGTTTCCGATAAGTGTCCATTTGTTCCATCCTACAAAACGTGATTGAAAATATATTTTTTCACTTTGAGTTCTAGGTAGAATTCTCAGTACCCCAGCATTAATGAATATAACTTAACTGTTCTGAAACCATTCCATCTTACATATGCTTTTCTGTGCTAAAATGGACACTTTAAGGAAAGATATTCTGCGGAATACCACAGCAGTCAGTCAATACCTGCTGGAAATCTATATTAACACTCTGAGACAAATACATTCAAAGTAGTGTTATAGATAGATACCTCAAAGGGAACATATTTTTGAAAAATAGGAAGAGAAGTAATGACAATAGCAACCACAATAACATAAAAGAGAAAATTTTCCAAAAAATAAAAATAAAAAAGGAAAGAAAACTTTCAAAAATCAATTCAGTTTTGCATGATATTACAACAACGGGCTGAAAAAAAAAGGACTTCAACTAATTAGGTGTTTGTTTATTCTGCATGATTACAGATAATCAAGTCAACAATTTTTCAAACATTTATTTAGCTTGCCTTCTTGATGAAATGATTACATCTCATTGCCACAATTTATAAAGAATTTAAATTATAATATAAAACATCAGAAGTCAGAGAGACTCCCCAAGAGTGAAAGGAAAATGAATTTGATAACTGCCTATGAATCAAGAATTTTATCATCAGCATATGGCATTTATGGAAGTTAATGAATTATTTGTAACTGCAATTCATATGGTGATGAATGTGGTGAAATTTACCTTCTTTGCAGGATGCAATTCTAACTTATATAAAATCTTTTTAAATATAGAAGTATGCTAGTGTATGCAATTCTCTGACAAGAAAGACTGTGCTTGCCCCGAGAAAGACAAATTTTGGAAGATTCCAGAGCATATATAATTTATTGTAAATTAGCATATGCAGAAGAAATAGAAAATTACCTTTTCAGATTATTTGGGGGAAGTCGGATCAATATCACCTTTTTATCTATAAAAACTTAGTGATATATTCTTTGTATATAATTATGCTGTAATTTAATACATTTTTCATCTGTTACACTTACACTTGTTCCAGAAGTTTGACTCCCATTTTCCCCGAAAAGTGTTGATCAAAGTCAGTAGTCAGGAATAAATTTATAAAAGACAGAGAAAGACAGTGGTATTTTCACTGCTTTTGATACATACTGTTTTGTTTTTTTTTTTTTAATTGGGAAGTCAACTAAAAATTCCTCCAGACGTTCTCTCAATCATTCAAATACAAATGTAGACACACACACACACACACATACACACACACACGACCTCACTAGAAAGCACATTCTCAATCACGAAACTGCACCAAGATTACCATTTTTATTCTAGAAAAACAGTCCTAATAGTTCCCCACACACACCTCTTAAGGCAGTGTAATAGTGTAATTATTCTGGTACTATAGTCCCCAGGCCCCACCCCAGTCATCCAAATCATGCGATAAGAATACCACAGAGAACAAGAGATTTTGAGCCTTAAGTGGAAAACACAACAAAATGTCAGGAGATTGGAAAACAGGCTTTTTTGGTATAGTTTAGGGAAGTATCTCATCAGAATCTTTCCCAAAGTGTTAAAGACATCATACCACCATGAAGTATGCATACTTATGTTTATAGTAGTATAATACACATGAGCTAAGTCTTAGAAACAGCCTATATGTCCATCAATAGATGAATATATAAAAAAGTGGTAGTAATACGCAATGTAATACTACTATGCCATCAAAAAGGATAAACTTGAGTCATTGGTAGGAAAAGGGATGCACCTTGAGACCATAAGAGAAGTAACTCAGGCATACAAGCTTGAATATCACATAATTACTCTCATATGAAAAACTTTCCCCCATATATAGAAAATTGCTATATATATATAGAAAATTATTATTATATTTAGTAGGAAAATAATAATAAGAAAATTATTATAATAGGACAAATAATAAGAGAAAAAGAGAAATGCAAAAAAAAATATAATCTAGTGCAGACAATGTATACAAAAGTGTACCTTGACTTATTACAAATCTCTTACATGTTTTATATGTTCGATCTCCAGCAAAAAAAAAAAAAAAAAAACACTTGCAATAGTGATTTTGACTTCTTTTCACCTTTCTACTATCTATCCTGATAACTATCTATGATGATAGCTTGGAATAGATTAGTTCCGCTTAAGCCCATGCATTTAATTCAAAATATATTCCCAGTGCTAATTTATCTCAGTGGTAACAATCTTATTTATTGATTTTTTTTCACATCTCAGGTATCTATAACACTAAATATGTCTTAAAGTAAATTTTTCAGATTTGGTATAGGAGTCAGGTTCTTCCTAAAAGTAAATAAAATATTTTTACATCTGAAAATGATTTTATTGTACTATTAATATTAGTTCAATTGTTGGTTTTCTATGGCTGCTACAACAAATAACCACACGCTTTGTCCCTGTGATGGATTTCTGGAATTTTGAGTACAATGTGTCATGGTGAGGTTCTCATTTGGTCACAGCTATTTGGTGTTCTATATGCCTCACTTATCTGGATATTTATATTTTTCCTTACATTTGGTGACTTAAAACAACAGAAGTTTTCTGGTGGCTTAAAACAACAGAACTTTATTCTCTCACAGTTCTTGAAAGCAGAGTGTCAAAACAAGGTGTCAGCAGAGTCATGATCTCTACAAAAGCTCTATTGCAGGACCCATTCATTGCCTTTTCCAACTTCTGTTGGCTTTAGTGAGAGGTATTCATAGGGTGCATCACTTCAATCTGCTTCCATCCCACATTGCTTTCGCTTCTATGTGTCTCTTTCAAAATTCCTCCTGCTTCTCATTTACTTATAAGGATATAAGTGATTTTATTAACTCCTATCTGGATAATTTGGGATTAAAGATGATTTGTTTTTGGTAGTACAGGGACTAAACTCAGGACCTTTGCATTGAGGTGCATTTATTTATGTATTTATTTATTGACCATGTCTTGCTAAGTCACTAAGTTGCCCAGACTGAACTCCAACTTGTGATCCTCCTGCCTTAGCCCCATAAATTTCTGAGAATATAAGCATTCAACATCAGACCCAAAGATGATATTCTTAATCACATCTTTGCTGTGTAAGATAAGATTCACATGTTCTACAGATTTGATTTAAATGTCTTTTGGAGGTTTATTATCCAGTTGATTATAATCTACACATTTGATTTTGTTTTTCTAATTCTAATTCTTACCATACCCAAGGTAAGTGTTTTCATCATTGCATTTTTTATATTAGTTTATTCTCATATATCTTGTTTCTTAAAAAACTTTTTATTTTAAGCAATTTTCATTCTGGAATAGTCAGTTTTTGTCATAGCTTTTTTGTGCTTTTGTTACTGCATAGCATTTGTCACATTCTTGTATAATAAAAATTGGAAACAGGGATTTTCTTCATTTTTTATGTTTCTTTTTGCAATTTTTTTCGGACATACTATTCGTGGATTTTCTTAGACTACAGTATTATTTCATAGGCCTCATATATATTTGCTTTCAAAAATTTTCTAACTTACATAAATATAGGCCTTGACTTTAATCTTCCTCACTGGTTATTCAAATGGTAATGAAATCCTCTCGCATTTAAGGCTACAGAAAATGTGCTATGCAAACATCTTAGACCCATTTCTAGAAAGATGTGCATTGAGTTGTGTCTTCCTTTCAGCCACTTAGACTGTTTGGGCTTCTATAACAAAATACCACACACTGGTGGCATACAACAACAGGAATTTTTTTATAGTTTTGGAAGCTAGGATATACAAGATTAATGTGCCAGAAAATTCAGTGCCTGGGGAGGCCTTGTTTTAGGCTTCATAGATGGGTCTTTCTAATGTGTCTTCACATGGTAGAAAGATTAACCTAGTTCTCTGGGCTCTCTGCTATAAGGGCACTAATCCCATATAAGAAGGCCCCACCACCCCTCAAACTCCTACCACCTAATGTCATCACCTTGGAGGTTAGGATTTTGACATATGAATTTTGGATAAAGCTATACATTCAGACAATATCTAGCTCTTTGTAAAAATTGCTTCTCTTTGGAATACTGAACTCCCTTTGCTTTTCCTAGACTACTACTCTGGATCTCAAATTTAAGCTTAAATCATATTTACTACAAGAAGTGGTTCATGGTCTCCTGATATTGAGTAAAATACTCTGCCTATTTGTACATAAAATACCTTGTATTTGCCTAATAACAATGTATATCATACTACCTTATAATGATCTGCCTCTTCTACCAGAGAGTAAATGACTTGAAGGAAAAGATTAGTGTTTCTTCACATTGTGTCATCTAAACCTAGCTATTACCTAACATCGGTAGGCAATCAATAAGAATTTTGAATTGTTATGGTAGAATATCACTTACAGAAATTCTTTGATCCAGGGGCAAGATGGCTAAAGAAAGACATCCATTACTCATCTACCCCTTCATGAAAAGAACCAAGGCAACAAGTGCACAGCTATGTACTAGGTGAGCGATAATAGAAGAATACTTGGAATTAACAGGAGTAAAATAGAAACTTGGTAAGACACAAAGATCTGTGACAACAGCATAGTAATGAAAAATGGATCCTGGCACCTGCCACCCCATCTCCACAGCTGGAGAGAGAAAATCTGCCCTATGCAGGTGTAAAGGTGAAAAAAAGGAGTCCAACAAACTCAGCACAGATACTTGCAATACCAGCTATTTTAAAGTTTCACAACTCTCACACACTTTCAGCCAAACTAAATAAATAACCTGAAATCTGAACAGTAGCATAGTTTTAGAAAATAAATTAACATCATCTCCCAGTGAGGATCTAGTATGCTATAGCCAGGAGACATCCTGATAAGGGACCTATTATCAGAATTTGGAATGCTCTAGTGTTCCAAAAACTCTATATTCTTTTTTTTTTTTTTTTTGGTGCCGGGAATCGAACTCAGGGCCTTGTGCTTGGAAGGCAAGCACTCTAACCACTGAGCTAACTCCCCCGCCCCTCTATATTCTTATCTATGGGACACCCCTAGAAATTTCAATGCACAAGATCAGTGAACATTTGCTTAATCAAACAAACTCAGCTTAGTACAGTGAGTCTAACACACAACCACTGTGAATATTGCATTGTAAGGCTCAGGTACTGAGAAACGGAACAGAAGGTGCTGTTCTCAAGCACCAGGGAATTGAGAACCTACCTCTGAGAAAGGGAGCATGTCCAGTCATGTGTGCTTTCATGTGAATGCCAGGAATGAAAAGTTACAAAGTTTGGACCACCCATCCTCCACTACTACACATGGGCACCTGTCACTAAAAAGGTGATGAAAGAATTCAATGATTCCACTACCCTATCAGAGGTATTGTGGGAAGCTTTTGAACAATGCTGTGGTTCCAGCTGCCACCCCATACCTGGAGCATACATCCTAAAAAAAAAAAAAAAAAAAAAAAAAAAAAGTCCAGAGAAAAACTTTGCCTGGAACTTGTAGCATTCTTCTCTAAGTCCTGTAACAAATTCTGATGAGTGGAATTTTGCCTGACTCCAACTTCACTGTACTCTTGCTTGATCCCTGGCAGAAAATACAACTGAAAGAAGCAACCAGGAAAGAAAAGCCCTAGTTGTTTCTCTGTCTTCAAGCATGTATAGCTGGAAGGTGGCTATGAAGCCATGCTCCTGGGTATGTATTTGAACAGTAGCAGAAGAGAGAAGCACAGCTATTTTTGCCACCACACATATGTGGTTCTGACAGTCGGCTTAGTCCCAGAATTTATTTTACCATGCACTGCTGAACAAGACTAGATATGAGAACAACAGAGGGTGTGCCGTTACTGCTGCCCCTGCTGCTCTTCATGAAGCAGCACCTCCTCCCCCCACCATACTTACAGGATAAATGCCTGAGACCCTGACCACTATTAATGCAGCCAGTGCCAGAGCCCCTTACAAGTGATAGGCCCAATACAAACAAGGCCAGAGGAAATATCCATCACCCAGTTAAAGCCTCCACATTGCAGGAGTAGTGACACAATGAGCAATGAAGACTTTCTGCTCTCTATACCACATTTGCTTGAACTACAGCAGTATTCTCACTTGTGTGTGACCCACGGAGACAGTGGGTCTCTGGTAGGATAAGCACTGGGGCCAAACTCACTGGCTTAGTCTCTTTCCTCATTGCTGGAACAAAATATTCAACACCCACAATTTAAAGGAGGAAAGGCTTGTTTTGGCTCAAGCTTACAGTCTACAGTTGCTTGGCTCAGGGAAGAAATGTTATGGTGCAGGGACATGAATTAGAAAGATGTTTACATCATGACAGCCAGGAAGCAAAGAGTGGGGAAGAGCCAGAGAGGGAGATATACCATTCCAGGTTATGCTTCCAGTGACCAACCAGTTCTGAACAGGCCCCACCTCCTAATAACAAGTCAGGTATAGCATCCTATAATCTAATCACCTTCCAAAAGTTCCCGCTTTTAGTGCATGAGAGTTCCGAGAGTCATTCTTATATGAACCATAACGTTCTGCCCCATGACAACCAAAAAACTCATGTACGTCTCTATATAAAATGCATTTAGTTTAAGTCCAACATACATCTCAACTGTTCCAGCATTGATGAAAAGTCCAAGTCCAAAGTCTCCTCTCAGATACAAGCAAACAACTA
>PVJO010028994.1:0-17397 GCA_004026905.1 Hystrix cristata
TTGTAGAGAGGGCGTGCACATTACTGGATTTTGTCACAGTTATCAAGAGAACACCTATAACAGCACGCAGGGGAGTCAATGTAACAAGGCTCTGAGGTTTCTATTACTTTACCTGAGGCAGAAATCATGGAACTTTTGTTGAAATCCAATTGCAGTTTTCTTTTTTAAAAAAAGGATAAATTCCTCTCCATAACCTATTCATTAACATTTAATCCTTGCCTTTATGGCTCTGTTTTCTGGGGCATCTGGGCTAAAACTGTTCTTAGGGAAAGGAAAATAGGTTATATGATGTGTTAAGGGGATGGGGTCCTGGAGATCTCTTATGACAAAGACACCATAACAATTCAACCTCGAGGGCAGAATAGGAAGTAAAAGAAAGACTATTCAAACTTCATCTATTTGTAATTTTGCTTACATCCCACCATTCCTGTTACTGGCTTTATTAGCAATACCCTGAGAAGACTCCTCATAGGTATATGAACAGGCGACAATGAAAAGGAGACAGTATGAAATGTGTCTCCATGTCTGGGCTAAAACATTATTGACTGTGTCAGAAAGGTATTTCTGCAATCCTTATTTATAGAAAGAAACTTTTCTCAAGTACTTTGTAGATAGGATCTTAGAAATCTCTCTAAATTCTTCTAATTACACCTGCTAGAAGAGATTTTCCATGAAGATAGTAAATAACTAGGAAAGTCCTTGCTCTTCAGGATTGAAGTTCTTCTGCATTTAGCCTATAGTTAGATCACTGAGTATATTACTAATCTTAGCCTATCTTTTATAGCTCTAATGTTTGAAGATGTCTTGTATGACCAAAGATACATACCTGGCCCATGCTGCCCACTTAATTGCATTACTCTCTCTTATATTTCAACTGTAAAGATACAACATAAAGTTTACATGTTGTGTATTGTTTACTTAATTTCACTTAAGAAAATATTTGGTTTAAAATTTAATATTGTATGTCCTATCAAAAGAAAATATTTACTAAGTTACTATGCTTTGGATTTACAGAATACATCTAATAATCACCATGTAATTAAGCATTGACTATAGTTTAGCAATCCACAAAGTGGAGATGGCAAAGGTGAATATTTATAGACTTTATTCTTACAAAGCCTATTGTCTCTTAAGGGAAAATAGATATTTATCAGAAAAGCTATGATAGAGTTAGAATATGAAAAGAACTAAAAGATATATCTTCTTGTTGTTTTTCCCCTTTTTATTGGTATATGTTGTAATACATAGTAAATACATTCACCATGGGGAGTTGGTATTATACACATTGCATTATGAAGAATGGATAGATTTTTATCTGTAAATACCTCTACTGGATAAGCTTTAGCCTGCATAATGATGTCTAACCCATGCAAATCACAAAATATTTTCTCTATGTTAGTTTGTTAAGGAATGTAGATGTAAGAGGTATTCCTGGAATTCCATGGTTTACTAATGCACGGAAGCTTTTTGAATGGACAGATAAAGTCAGAGTTGATCCAAATGATCCAGAATATTATGATTTAATGGAGTTTATTATGGTAAGTTATAGCAAATACCAGTACTGTAATATGTTCTATTTCCTAAACTCTACCCTTGTCCTCCCCCCCTAGTTTGCTATGTACTTTTTAGGCACTAAGGGACATGTAAAGATAAATTTGAAGACAGATGCAGTTTTTAGTTTACAGTATTATAAAGGCAACTAAATAGTCAGCAACTGAAATAATTCCTACTTTAGTCCTGGTGACTGGTACTCTTGCTACTTCTTAGCGCATACCATATCCAGCAGGCTAATCTTCAGGCTATACCTATCCTACATTTGTTAAGTGCCAATAGGTACTGCAGATATCAGAATGACTTATCAAGATGTCTTATAGATGCATCCCTTCCCTCAGGCTCCATTATCTGCTCACCTGTCCTTCCTTATAGCCAAATGAACTGCTCTATGCATCCCACACTTGCTTTCTTTATACTTTTATCCATGCCACGACTCTACCTGGAAGGACACTCATTGTGGCACTTGTACCCAGCCTGTAAATCTGATAAATGTTTGCAGTTAGACACGTACTCTTTCCTGGCCTTCCTGTCAACTTCTTACTTTCTTCTCTCTGTCCCTCTTTCTTCCTTTCTTTCTTGCTTGCTTTCATGGTTGCTTTCTTGCTTTATTTCTTGATTTCTCTTTCTTTCTGTCAAATAAACTCTTATGATTCAAATCTCTTTCTATTAGTGTAATTATTCATTCATGTGTCTTTATCTTTCCTTCCAGAGCCACGACTAATAAATCTTTGTCTCTCTGATGGCGCTAGGAATATTTCTTGCATTTACCATTCACTTATTCACATTTGTTAAATAAAGCAACTCATAAATTATGTTACTGAAGTTAGGCTTTCCTAGACCAGAGGTTCCCAAACTGATGGGCAAAATTGTTTATAGGTATACAGAAATATTGATTCTTCCTGAGCTCTTAGGGCAACCAGATAAGAACAATCTTGTCCTTTAACTGTGTGTAGAATACAGTTTTCATTTTCTGTGTAAGTCATGACTGGGTAATGGTTGGAAGTCCTTGTAAATAGGATTCTGTGTTTTTGCAGGTCCTATCCCTGTACAGATTCAATTGCTCCATTCTCACTCATATTGTGAGTCTTATATCTCACAGTGGTGGAGTGTTTTGAAGTAATTCTTGTTTTTAAAAATGAACATTTTAAGACTCTATGTGTCTGTGTTTACAGTATATGAGACATAAAGGACAGGATATTCCACAGTATTTCCGTCTTGAACAATTACAAGATGAATTTAACTTTGTTTCTGAAGAAGAAATGAAAAAGAGTAAACGTTTTCAGCTTCTGCAACTTAGAAATGCAAGTCAATTAGATATTTTCCGCCTGCAGCAAATTCCCCTCTATGATAGAGAGATTTCAGATTTAGTCTTCCAGGTATTGATTTCTATTTGAATATGGTTTCTTGAATGATAAAGTTAATAATTTGAAGCTTTAAATCTATCTTAATTTTTATTATTTTTTAAATAGGGTCTGGCGACAGATGCCCTAACCCCATTATGCCCTTTGCCCTTCTTTTTAGGCATTAAGAATGAAAAGATCTCCCATATTTCAAAAAGTTCTTAGTGTGGCTTCACAACTTAGTACTGTCCAAACAATCTATTTAATAACCAAAATCCTTGAAATATGTTCTAAATTTATTTAACTATTGTATTTTTGTTATTATATTAAAATGCATCACTAATTTAACAGCAGCTCTTGGGAGATGGGAAGAAACTATCACAATTAACTTATGCAGTGATTACAGGGCACAGCTCAATTTCGGAATTTTTTTAGGGGGTTGCTGGGAATTGAACTCAGGCGCTTGCACTTGCTAAGCAAACGCTGCACCACTGAGCTAAATCCCCAACTCCCAGAATTTTAAAAATATGCAAAAAAGAAAGAAAAGTATGTCTTATTTGGTGGTGTGCTATGGCTGACTGACATCAGCTAGTGAAAGCCTATCACACATATCTCGTCCCACGACTACCTTTAGTGGTTTCATTTGCTGCTGGGGGAGTATTTATGCCATAAATCAGCAAATGCTACAAATTGGAGCATTTGCTTCTCACTTTAAAAGAACCCATTTTTAAATTCCAGCATATCACTAGTTTTACAATAGAGGAATTATAAGAAATGGTTCCTGAAGAAATAACTAATTGAAGTAATTCTAGTACTTGAACTTGCTAAGAGATAGTTCAAGAAGAAAGGAATTATTTTTCAATCTCTGGAGACAATGCCTATGCAGCAGGATTACTACTGCAGGGTGAGATCAGGCAACTTAAGTAAAGATACAAGATTCTGATGTCCACTCAGCCACTGAGAGAACACAAATTTGTATAGGGCTCATTATTTGTAAGATTTAAATTGCAGTGGGAGTATGCTCGTGGTCTCAGTCAAGTGAGATTATAACATTCTTCAGATATGGCTCAGAGGTGAAAGGAGAAATGCAAAATAATGACTTTTATCATCTCATTTTTTCAATTACAAATTTTTTCTCAATCATTATTCTAATTTAAAAGATGAATAGATCTCATTCCAGAAGCAAATAGACTATAGTCATAAACTTTGTATTCCGTTTTCAGTCAGACAAAATGTTTTCTTCTGCCAATGTGAGAGTATTGCCATTGTCATCCTACATATGAACTGAAATGAATAACAGTATTTTTATATCAGTACATCATATTTGAACCTTTTGTGATATTCAAGTTAATCTAATCCAATTCTCTGTTTAGGAGTATGAAACTCAGGGAGAGATGGATATGTCTATTTCAGATGTGAATTTTATTACTTCACAAAGGATTAATACCACCAATTTTCTGGAAAAGGTAATAAACAGCATGATATTTTGAAGTTGTTTGCCATTACTTTTGTGAAAACTGATTGCCTAGACACAGAACAATATTCTCTGCCTAGACAGTTGGGTGGACAAGTCTATTTATTCATCATCTCTTTCTGAGCACTGAGAATTTTCTGTTCTCTTAAGACTCTCTTTTCAATTTAGGTTACATCATTGTCAGTGAATTCATTGTTAAAGTATACTCCAACTTCTGGTTGAATATGAATGTTACATACTTCTCAAAGTTCACTCTAAGCCCTCCTTTATCACTTGCAGGTGTTTTTCTCCATCCTTGGTCCTCTTACTTCTTCACCAGCTATAGACATAAAAGAAAAGGAAAGTTGAGATGTACTTTAATAATGAGTTTGCTATCTTGGAAAATAAAGACATGTCCTTGAGCATAAGAAAAGAGAACTCATATGCTCCTTATCCTCTATTTTATGTATGAGGAAGCCCAGGAGGGAGGAGAGCAGAATATCAATAAGAGGGTAAAAGAACAAGTGATGCTGAAGATGCTTAAAATTTATTTGGAAATCTTAGGAAGGAACTTTAAGAAAATTGTGTGGTTAGATTTCAACTCCTATGGAGACTTATTTGCTACCTGAGGATAGTTCAACACTATGACCTGAGTTTATATTCTAGTGGGAGAAGTCAGATAATGAGCAACCATTATTAGTGTGTCAGAGGGTGAAACTTGCTATAAAAATAAAGTAGGAAGTGAATAGTTCTGGGGGGGAGGGTGTGAAATTTAATATAAGGTAGTCAAGGAAGTTCGTGAAAAGGTAACACTTCAACAGTGAACTACTACTCATTTAGACTTGAAGGAAGTGAGGGAACTAGTCATGGAGTTTTTTGGGGAAAAAACATTCTAGGATAATGAAAATCAGTGTGAAAACTCTGAGTTAAGCACTCCTGGCCTGTGGGAGAAACAGGGATCTCAGTCTCAAGGATGCCAAGAGAGAGAAAAAGACAGTGAAGAGTCTTGGAGCCAGAGGAATTTGGTTCACCTTCTAGGGAAACAATTTGTTGCCCATGTGGCAGGATAATTTTCAGGAGTTAGTTATGTTTTTCGTGTTCTTCTCTCACAACCCCATTTTCCTGTCTCATTCAAGCAGATTATTAGGCTCTAGGCTATATTATCTCCAGAATGGTTTGCAGCATGTCGGAAAGCAAAGAATAGCTACCTGACACTCCATTTGTTGCTTTTAGGTCTGAAAGTCTAGACCCATTATGAAGAATAGAATTAAAAGAGAAAAGGAGGAATTTCCTCAGACTAAAAAGGGTATTTTAATAGTCCCTAGAAGAATCAACATCTGTTGCAAGGGCTTAGAGAAATGGCTCTGTTCAAGTGCTGACTTTCTGACCAACCTGATGGAATGAGGGTTTAAAGTTAGCACAGAACTGACTCAAAGGAAATACAGAAATGTGGTCAGATTTCTTTGAGTCCAAAAGTCCATATTTATGCCCATTACTAGTGGCTTATACAGAAATTACTTCACAGGGCAGTCATCTCCTTTGGCAAAGAGCATTTCTGACCATGTATACTGTGAGTTAGATAGAAAACATGTAAGCAACGAAATTAGGATGAGACAAAATGGACATAGGAGGAAAAAAGTAGGAAGAAATGAACTTGCTTTGGTTGAGGTAGTGTGAGAGTGTGAATGATTTTATGGTAGCAAACACAATCATGTTTCACTCATCTAAGCTCCCTTTCTATTCATTGCTTGCGAAAACTAAGAGTAGAGTATAATAATGCCAGAACCACTGTAAGTACTTACTCTTAAAATATAAACAATGCATTTTTTAAAATTCTGGTTTTTTTAGGAGAGAAGATCAATAATGAAAAGAATCATCAAAGTTCGCAAATTTAATTTGCCAGATATTGTGGCTGATTATGAAGAAATTGTATCTTTAAGGTACTACTAAATATTAAATGAGAAATACACAGCTTTAAACTACCTTCAAAATCCTCTAAATTCTCTATTTTTATATTAAATTACAGTTACAAAAGATGCAGTTTCAGAGCATAAAGTAAGATATAGTGATTTAAAATATATTTGATCACTTTAAATTTGCATTTTAGAATATATACATGATATGTTTTTAATATAGTATTTTAGGGAGTTCTTCACCTTCTCCTTATTTATAGTTTTTAGAACAAGAAAGAAAGAAAATATCTTTGTCCCTAATTGTTTGCCCTAATATTGTCTTCCTGTGAACTGCTACTGGACAAGTTATTGCTGATAGCCGTAAGCCTATAATCTTCCCCATGCAAATCTGAGAATCCTGAATTGTACAAGCACATTGAGATCCACAGTGAGCAACTGGGGGAGCTTTTGCTGCAGTAACTCAATTAATAGACTGTCCATTTGTGAAATTTAAGATTAGAACAGGAGTAGGTCTGCCATGTCTCTGGGAAACCTCCCTGGAGGCCACATGCAAATACTTGGTATTGCTAATCAGGTTTTAACTGATTTAGGGTGCTGAAATCTGTTGGGTTTATTTTCAATCCTTGGGAGAAAATGGGTGGGACTATATAATTCCATGGATTTTTGTTACCAGGGTTGACAGTACACGTAAATAACTCTGGTTTCAGAGCCATGGAGACAGAATATTCAGTCACTTACGAGAGAATGATTCTTGAAAAATGAACAGTTTTCTGAAAGATCATCATGTTTCATGGCCTTACCACTCCATGTACTTGTCTTATGTTGAAGCATGCACCCAAAGAACGCAGAGCCTCATATTGTCTCCCATGATGAGGAAATACAGCATTTCTTCCTTTCTGCATTCAGAAAAAAATATTCCTTCCTTGGGTTTAAAACAACTCTGTCCCTAGCACAATTGAAATAATATGGTTCAGAATAATGGCTTTGTTTACAGTTAATTGAACTGCACTATTTTGTGTCTATGGGGCTGATAGCTTTTTCTTCTGCAGCCAGTTGACATGTGCAATTTGTGAGTTCTTTGAACCACGAAGAAAGTTAAAGCCTCGGAGGACAGGAAGGAAAAGAGTTGCAGCACAGACTATCTCTGATGGAGATATGAAAATTCTCATAAGAATATTGAGGGCCTATAATATTCCTACCAGGAAAACAACAGTTAATAGGTAGGGAAATATACTTCAATTTTTAGAATTGCAAAAAATCCATCTTATTATTTTTTTTTATTTTAAATCAAGAACATGTATTGGTACATTTTACATATAATGATCACATTCATCACATTTATTTTGTACCTGTACATGATGCATCTTGGTTCTCCCCCCTTCCTCACCCCTCCCCTCTGTTCCCTCTCTCCCTGTTTACAGCAGGTTGATTCATAATTTTCCATATTTTCCCTTTCCCTTTTCTGTCCTTTGTTGCCTTTCTACCTTCCCCCCTTCTCTCTTTCTAGTGCTCCTCTCCTTTGTATATTATCTTCCTTTTATATAATATCTCTTACTCCTCTTTGTCCTTATTTACAGTTATGGTTTCTCATATCAGAGAGACAATTCGATGTGTACTCATGAGTATCTGATTTATTTCACTTAGAAGTATGTTCTCAAGGAACATCCATTTACATACAAATGACTCTAGTTTATCCTTTTTTATGGCTGTGTAGTACTCCATTGTGTAGAAAAAAAACACATTTTCTTTAGCCATTCATTGGTTATTGGGCATTTAGGTTATTTCCAAGACTTAGCTATTACAAATTGTGTTGCTATAAACATGGTTGTGCATATATCCCTGTGGAATGATGATTTTAATTCTTCTGGGAAGAACCCCAGTAGGGGAATAGCTGGATGAAATGGAACCTCTAGTTGTAGTTTTTTGAGGAATCTCCATATTGATTTACACAGTGGCTGGAGAAATCTACACTCCCACCAACAGTGGAGGAGGGTTGCTTTCTCCCCACAGTCCCTCAGCATTTGTTATTGGTTGATTTTTTCATATACGCAGTTCTTTCTGGAGTTAGATGGAATCTTAACATTGTTTTGATTTGCATTTCTTGAGTGAGTAGTGATGTTGAACATTTTTTCATATATTTATTTGCCATTTTTATTTTTTGTCTGAGAAATGTTTATTCATTTCAGATGCCTATTTTTGGATTGGGTCTTTAAATTTGGGAGGTTTAATTTTTTTGAGTTCTTTGTATATTCTAGATGTTAGACCTTTGTCTGATGGACAGCTGGCAAAAATTTTTTCCCAGTCTGTGGGTTTTCACCCTGCTTTATTGGTGATTTCTTTTGTTGTGCAAAAGCTTTTTAATAGCATGTGGTCCCAAGCACTAATGCTTTGTATTGTTTCCTGTGCAGTCTGGGTTCTGTTCATAAATTTTTTCTCTATCCCTATGTCTTCAAGGGTTCTTCCTATTCTATTCTCCAGTGAATTTAGTGTTTCTGTTTTAATGTTTAAATCTTTGACCCACTTCAATTTGAGTTTAGTACATGGTGAGAGACACGTATCTAGTTTTAGTTTTCGACATGTGGTTAGCCAATTTTTCCAGCACCGTTTGTTAAAGAGGCTATCTTTCTTCCAGTGAGGGTGTTTGGCTCCTTTGTCAAAGATGAGGTGTGTTTGGAGTGTTTGAGTGTGTTTGGAGTTGCTTCTGCACCTTCTAATCATTTCCATTGATCCTCAGGTCTGTCTTTTTGCCAGTACCATGCTGTTTTTAATACTGTAGCTTTATAGTATAGTTTTAGGTTGGGGACTGTGATGCCCTCTGCTTTTCCCCTGTGGCTTAGGATCGTTTTTGCTATTCTTGGTCTCTTCTGGTTCCAGATGAAATTCGTGATTGTCCTTTCTAATTCTTTGAAGTATGTTAGTGGTATCTTGATTGGAATTGCATGGAATCTGTATAGTAGTTCAGGAAGTATAGCC
This sequence comes from Hystrix cristata, assembly GCA_004026905.1. Lineage (NCBI taxonomy): Eukaryota > Metazoa > Chordata > Mammalia > Rodentia > Hystricidae > Hystrix > Hystrix cristata. The sequence continues at coordinate 9,234 of PVJO010028994.1, forward strand.
ATTTTCACTATGTTTGTTCTTCCTACCCAGGAACATGGATGTCTTTCCATTTTTTGATACCCTTTTCAATTTCCTTTTTTAGAGTGCTGTAGTTTTTGATGTAAAGATCTTTTACTTCCTTTGTTAGATAGATTCCTAAGTATTTTTTGTGTGTGTGCAATTGTGAAAGGTATATCTTTTGTTATTTCTTTTTTGATGGGTGTATTGTTTGTGTATAGGATGCTGTTGACTTTTGGGTGTTGACTTTGTATCCAGCTAAACAACTGTGTTTAGTTATTAAATCCAGCAGTTTTTTGGTGGAGTTTTTTGGGTCTTCTATGTAGAGTATCATGTCATCCGCAAATAATGATAGTTTAACTTCTTCCTTTCCTATCTTTATTCCTTTTATTTCTTTCTCTTGTCTAATTGCTCTGGCTAATATTTCTAGAACTATGTTGAATAACAGTGGTGACAGTGGGCATCCTTGTGTTATTCCAGATTTTAGTGTGAAAGGTTCCAGTTTCTGACCATTTAGTGTGATGTTGGCCATTGGGTTTGGTATTTTTTTTTTTTTTGTGGTGCCGGGGATCGAACTCAGGCCTTTGTGCTTGCAAGGCAAGCACTCTAATCACTGAGCTAAATCCCCAGCCCGATGTTGGCCATTGGTTTGTCATATATGGCTTTTATCAGATTGAGATATAGACCATCTACTCCTAATTTCTGTAGTGTTTTTATCATGAATGGGTATTGGATTTTGTCAAATGCTTTCTGTGCATGTATTGAGATGATCATGTGATTTTTGTTTTTGATTCTGTTGATATGGTGTGTTACATATATTGATTTGCATATGTTGAACCATCCCTGCATCCCTGGGATGAATCTTACTTGGTCGTGGTGTATAATCTTCCTGATAATTCATTGTATTCTGTTGGCCAGAATCTTGTTGAGAATTTTTGCATCTATGTTCATTAGGGGGATTGGCCTGTAGTTCTCTTTTTCAGTTGAGTTCTTTTCTGGTTTTAGTATCAGGGTAATGCTTGCTTCCAGGAATGATTTTGGAAGTACTGCTTCCTTTTCAATTTCATTAAAGAGTTTGAGGAATAATGGTATTAGATCATCTTTGAATTTCTTGTAGAATTCAACTGTGAAGCTGTCAGGACCTGGGCTTTTCTTTGTTGGTAGATTTTTAATTACCTCTTCAATTTCAATGGCTGATACTGGTTTATTAAGAGTTTGTATCTCTTCTTGGTTTAGTTTTGGTAAGTCGTATATTTCTAAGAATCTGTCCATTTCTTTCATGTTTTCCATCTTGTTCGAGTATAGGTTCTTGAAGTAGGTGTTGGTGATCCTTTGGATCCGATGGGTCAGTTGTGACTTCACCCCTTTCATTTTTTATTGTGTGAATTTGGGTCTTTTCTCTCCTTTTTTTGATCAGGTTGGTTAGGGGTTTGTCTATTTTGTTTAATCTTTTGAAGAACCAACTCTTTGATTCATTGATTCTTTGTATTGTTTTCTTGGTCTCAATTGCATTGATTTCAGCTCTGATCTTAATATTTTCCTCTCTTGTATGAGCTTTAGGTTTGATTTGTTCTTCTTTTTCTAGTTGTTTGAGGTCCAACATTAAGTTGTTTATTTGAGTCGGTCTGTCTTCTTGATGTGGGAGCTCGATGCGATAAACTTCCCCCATAGTACTGCTTTCATTGTATCCCATAGGTTCTGGTACGTTGTATTGTCATTTTCATTTAACTGTATAAATTGCTTAATTTCCTCTTTAATTTCTTCAGTGACCTAGCTGTTATTCAGAAGGATATTACTTAGTTTCCATGTGTTTATGTGGCTTTTTGGTCTTTGTTGCCATTGAATTCTAGTTTCATTGCACTATGGTCCAATAGTATGCATGGGATAATTTCAGTTCCCTTACATTTACTTAAGTATCCTTTATGAGCTAGTATGTGGTCTATTTTGGAAAATGACCCACGTGCAGCTGAGAAGAATGTGTATTCTGCTGTTGAAGGGTGGAACACTCTGTAGACATCTGCTAAGTCCATTTGTTCACCGAGTTGATTCAGTTCTGATATTTCTTTGTTAATTTTCTGTCTAGTTGATCTGTCTGTGACAGTGGGGTATTGAAGTCTCCCATTATAATTGTATTAGTGTTTATGTGATCTTTCATGTCCCTTAATATTAGTTTTATATATTTAGGTACACCAATATTTGGTGCATAAATATTAATGATTGTTATTTCTTCCTCTTGGAGTTTTCCTTTGAGAAGTATGTAATGGCCATCTTTATCCCTCTTGATTAGTCTTGGTTTGAAGTTTACTTTGTCTGACATTAGGATAGCTACCCCTGCTTTTTTGGAGGTTCCTGTTGTGTGAAATACTGTTTTCCATCCTTTGATTTTCAATCTATGTGTTTCGCTTTGGGTTAGATGTGTCTCTTGTATGCAGCATATTGCTGGATCTTCTTTCTTTATCCATTCTGCTAGCCTGTTTCTTTTGATAGGTGAGTTGAGCCCGTTTATATTGATGGTTACAGCTGATATGAGTTGACTCATTTTTGCCATATATCTTTTCTGTTGTTGGTTCTGTGTTTCACCTCAGTTCAATTGCTTGTCTTACCTAGTGGGATTTTATTAGTGTCCTTGTAATTGTACTTAACTCTTTCTTCTCCAGGATCTCCTTCAATTTATTTTGTAAAGGTGGTTTGGAGGTTATAAATTTCTTCAGTTGTTCCTTGTCATGGAAGTATCTTATTTCATTGTTGAATTTGAAAGATAGTTTGGCCAGGTACATCAATCTGGGCTGAAAATTGTTTTCTTTTAAGGCTTGAAATATTTTGCTCCAGGCTCTCCTTGATTTAAGGGTTTGTGTAAAGAAATCTGCTCTGATTCTAATGGGTTTACCTTTATAGGTGATTTGGGTTTTTTCTCTAATAATTTTCAGTATTCTGTTCTTTTGCTGAATTTCTGGAATCTTGATTATTATATGTCTTGGTGTGGATTTATTTTGGTTATGAGTAATTGGGGTTCTAGATGCCTCACTTATCTGTATATCAAGTTCTTTTCTCATGCTTGGGAAGTTTTCTGTCATTACTTCTATAAATAATCTTTTTAGATCCTTCGTATAGTTTCCTACTTTTTCATTCACTCCTGTCACTCTCATATTGTTCCTCTTTGCATCATCATGCAGATGTTGTAGTGATTTTTCATATTCTCTAGCTATTTTTTAAGAGATCTTTCTTTTCATTCTCACTAATTGTTGACCTGTCTTCTAGTTCTGAGATTCTATCTTCGCTCTCATTCAGTCGGCTGTGTATACTTTCCAGCAAAGTTTTTATTTCTTGGATATCTGTTTGGATCTGTTTCATGGGCTCCATTTCTTTGCTAAGTTGTATATTCAAGTTTTTGATTGTTTTTCTAAGTTCCTCTGTTTTTTTATCTGTGTCTACCCTGAACTCACTAAGCAAATCTTTCATTATGTTTGTCATCTCTTTTTTGACTTGGACTATTATTTCTAGCCTGATTTCTCTATTGCCACGCCTATCTGTTTTTCAACTTCTGTTGCTATCATCTCTGAGAGTTTGATTGGGTGTCTTCTGATATCCTTGATGTCATTGTCCTCTGTATTTATTCTGGGTGGGCTGGGGGTCTGGGGCTGTGTTTTGCTTCTATGTTGGTCATTTTCTTTGTATACATAGGTACTTTACCCCTCTTAGCTTGTTCTCCAAGTTGGTTTGATATTTTCTTTGTAGGAGGTTACAAAAACATAGGTAATAGCATCCTCCTCGGGAATGTCTGTTTTTGCGGTTTCTTCTGGGTATATGTATTTCTTGGCTCTTATGACCTTTATGCCTCCAGGGTTATCTTCAATGACAAGGTCATGGTTGGCTCTACTTGGTAATGGTGGCTTCGGAGAGGGGAAGGGAAAAGAAAGTAACAAAGAAAAAAGCTAAAAGAGGGACAGTAGGAGAAGAAAGAAGAAGAAAACAAACAAACAAACAAAAAAAGGGGAGTGAGGGAATAGCAGAAGATAGTGTTAGTCATGTTGAGTCCTAGATTTTATGCGTATATGTTGATGGGTTTAGACCCTGCCGGTGTGTGGGCAGGCACTGTGCCCTGGGTGTAGCCACCTGGGGCAAGGGCAGTGGCGTGGCAGGTGGCGTGGCCTTCCGAGGCCAGCGAAGCGTATCTCACTTCACCCCTCTGTATTCTCCCGATCAGAAGGCTGTCTGCGCTCTTCCCGGGCTGCCCCACCAAAGCTGGGTAAGCCCCTGCAGCTGGCAGTCCCATTGGGAAGCCTCCAGGCAGGCCAAAAGATCCATCTTAAATGTGATAAATTTCCTTACTCTTGTTTGTAAAACTTCACACTTTATTAATGCTTTACATACTTAAAATGAATAAAAGCTTAAAATCTTCATTTGAATAGTCACAGGTGCTTTCAGTGCCACGTATTCAGAAGTTTGAGATTCCAAAATAATTTTAAGGTGTAGTGTTTGCCATATGCTTGCTTTCCCATGCTGTATCAAATAAATTCCTTTTGTCACTATTTCCTATTATGAATATTCTGAGGCTTCTGCTGCCAACTACACTATTGCCTGCCACTGTCCTTTATCTCTCTTGGAAGTAGGACTCTAGAGAAAGTAGGTGGGACACCAATTTTGTTTTAGTAAATGTTCTAGGAAAGCTGTGAGGTAAGTATGGAATAGTTCATGAGAGCAGAATTACTATAGTAAGGACTTGTAGGTGACTTCTACAAAAGTATGATTTCATCCATCACTTTAGTATGCACTCACTGGGCTTGTTTACTTCTTGGGTTGAGGATATCCAGGGCCAGAGTGAACATCACCAATGGATGGCCAAATAAATATTATGAATATTAAGTGCTCATGTGTATTTAGTGTGGCCTGCATATTTATTATTTCCTATATTTAGTGTCATATATGACTGATATATTGAATATTTTGTGCCCAGTGCCTCAAGAATATTAGGTAACCTTCTCTATCCATGTTTTACACACATGTGCTCTTATTTATTTTATGCTCACTTCAACTCAAAAATTGTGCCTATAAAAAGCAAATATTTTGCCTAGAGACTATTAGTCTATATTTAAAATACATGCTTTCTCTATATTTTACAAACCACAACCGTATTTATCAATAGAATTAAATATTCTCAAAACACATGAATATTTCAAAGGCAGCTTTGTGATACAAAGACATATAAAATCACTTTCTATAATCATTTGTAAAAGAAAGAATATTGTAATAAAGTAAGAAGGATATATTCTCGAAGAATCACTTGCTCTATTTATTTCCTTTTGCTGAATAACAGTGAAAACTTTATCATAGACTGGATTCAATCCATAGTTCAGCATTTAAGAGTCACTCTTCCAGAGTACTGATTATCAAATATTTAGTTCTAACTACTGATGACAAAAACTGTAAGATCCAGAGTAACTGAACTGTATATTTCCACAAGCACAGGGGAGAAAACCACACATTCCTATCAAAACTAATACTAAAATTAATTAAAGTGTAAATATGTGTATTTTTTTTGTCCTGAAGAGTCTTAGATGTGCCTTGCTTCAGACATAAAGAAACAACCAGATCAACAGCCTCAGATAATACCTTAAGTGAGGTAAGTATTTAACACATCTGTAAAGTACAGCATTGGTTGTGTTTGCACTGAATCGCAGTGCCTGCTAATTGATCTCTCCGTATCTGTTTTCTTCAGCTTCAGTTTACTTTCTACAACTTAGTAAGGTCTTCTTCATAAAAATATAACTATAACCTTTCATTCTCTGTTGTCAGTGTCTATAGAAGAAAGTATAAGCTTCTTAGAATAAATTCAAAACCTTTTATGTTCTGGCTCTCAACTTGCAGTCAGCGTTATTTCTGTCCATCCCACAGCCATGTTGTACTACTACTTGTTCTACAATACCTACGCTAGGCATTTACTTGCCATCAATGGCCTCCATACAGTTCTTTAGTATTGGCCAAACCAATTTCTATTCAATATTTCAAAGCCCAGGTTCAAGCAATAGTTTCTCTGCGATGCCCTCTTTGTCCTAAGCCCAGAAACTCACTCATTTTTTTCTCCTGTGTAACACTTTAACTAGAATATAGTTCTCTTGATTTTTTTCTTGTATTTCATTGCACTTGTTTACCTGTTTATTTTCCCATGGTAGCTTTTAGAATCCTTAAAGGTCAGTTCTACTTACCTTTGGATCCTAGGAAAGTACCTGAAACAGATTAGAGAGGGCCAATAACTATTCATTAAATTTATAAATGAATAACAGATTTTTAAAAGACTAAAAATATTAAGCCATTCAGGTGCCAAGTAATTTTCTAGCCTTTTACAGTTGCCAACTAAGTAAAATAATTGCAAAAATCTAGCCAATGCTTGTATTTTTCAGGATATTGTACACCCTTTCGTAGAAGTTTCTTTTCAGCACACTGTATACCATACCAGTACACAAAGTGGATATCATCCATGCTGGAATGAAGAAATTGAAGTAGATTTTATGTAAGTTGGAGTCCATATTTCTTTTAAAAATTTATTTTTCTGAGCCATTTATTGAAAATAACCCCTGAGGGGTCGGGGATTTAGCTTAGTGGTAAAGTGCCTGCCTAGCAAGTGCAAGGCCCTGAGCTCAATCCCCAGCACCCCCTGCCCCCCAAAAAGAAAAGAATGCCTGAAATAGGTTTTATTTGTTAAGCTTTTAAATTATGAAATATTTAATTCATATAAGCTATATATGTAATATATTTGTACATATAAATTCTGAAGACAAGTAACAAAATGAATATCTGTGTATCTAACATCCAGTTTAAAAACAGAGTATTCCCAATACCTCTGAAGGCCTTCTGTGCCATTACCTAATTGCACCTCTTTTCTTTCCTCCCAGAAGTAACAACCATGAATTTGTATTTATTATTCTCTTTTCATTTATTATTTTACTTCATAGTTATTTGTCTCCATTATTTATTTATGCATGTTTTCAACCTGATACAAATTAAGTCACATTTATATATTTTTCTGCAATCTTGTTCTTTATTCTTATTTTGAGAGATTCACCCGTGTTCATGATTACATTTTAGCTGTTTTTTCTTGTCTGAATGTGTTTCCTAAAATCCAGGTGTTAGAAATGTATACACAGTGCAGTTGTGTTGGAAAATGGGACCTAATAAGAGATTTTAGGTCACAAGGGATCCATCCTCAAGGATGAATTTGTGCTGTTACAAAAATGGCTTGAGAGCAATGCTTACAGAACACCAAGTAATGACAATGAGAAGAGCTCGCCACAACACAGCATAGTCAAGATCACAGATGTTCAATAAAAAGACAGAATCTTAGAAGCTGTCAGATAAAAGCACAAAAATATTGCTTATAAAGGTAAACCCATTGAGATTATAGCAGACTTCTCAACACAAATTTTAAAGGCCAGGAGAATTTGAAGTGTTTCAAGGTCTAAAAGAAAACAGCTTCCAACCTACATTAATATATCCTGCAAAACCATCTTTCAAAATGAATGGAGAATAAGGACATGCTATGACAAAGAGCATTTTAAGAGATACATGAACACCAAACCAGCATTCCAAAAAAAAAAATATTCAAGAATACCCTAGACAGAGACAACAAAGCCAGAATGTCAGATGGAGTGAATACATCAAGCAAGGTGAGCAGTTAAACAAAACAGAAAAAAATAAAGGCTTCAACAACAGAAAAAGACCACAATGACAGGAATAAATTCTCATCTTTCAGTAATAACTCTCAATGTGAATTGCCTCAGCTCCCCAATTGAAAAACATAGATTTTCAGGTTTGGTTGAATCCAGCAGCCTGTTGCATCCAATGAACTCAGTAATCCAAAAAGAAATTTATGAACTAAAAATCAAACATGGAAAACAATATTTTGTACACCAGTAGCCCCAAAAGCAAAAAGAAGCAGCAATTTTATTCTCAGACAAAGTAAACTTCAAGCTAAAAATAATCAGAAAAGGCAAAGAAAGTCTCTACATATTAGTTAAGGGGACATTTCAACAGGAAGAGATAACAATTGTAAATCCATATGCACAGGGTGTAGGAGAACCTAACTTCATAAAACAAACACTGCTGGACATAAAAGATCAAATAAACACCAACATAATCATAGTCTATGGCCTCAATCCCCCACTTTTTTTTT
>PVJO010028995.1:0-17395 GCA_004026905.1 Hystrix cristata
TATGAGGCCTTGAGTTCAATCCCCAGGACCCCCAAAAATAATAATAATACAATTAAAAAAATAAACTTCAGGCAAAGTTTACCTGTTGGATCCAGACTTGAGATATCTATTACCTGCCCTCATGATGCCACTGACATAATGAAGTAATAAAATATTCTAACATCCTGGAACTGGAACTGGTTTGTTTTCCCTATATTTAACTTAGATCCCAAAGGACCACAAGCTAGTTAGCAGAAGAACTGAGGCAATAGTGTTTATCCTTGAATCAGTACAAATATACACTAATGTTTACAGCAATGTGCTGGGTTGCCAGTTAAAAAGGACAAATGCAACAACATCAATGAATCTCAAAAATATTCTGAGTGAAAGAAGCTATATAAGACATATATATGCTATATGACTTCATTTACACAAAATTCTTATTTTCTAAGACACAACTAATATAAAATGAGAGAAACATCCACATTAAGAATATTATGTTTTAGAATGTAAAAACGCTTAAGGTAAAAATAACTGATACAATTTTATCAAAACTGGAGAGTGATAATAAGGCATTTCACATTCTCTAAGTTCAGATATGATTTGAACTACATCAATCAGCTTTAATTATAAAACATCTTTTATATTAGCTGAAATAAACTGGGAAAAAAAAGGAAGAAAACAACGAAGTGACAGAAAGCCTATCAGCGACTGCCAAGGCAAAGGGAGGAAACTGACAGGAGAAGAGCAGAACAGAACATTTAGAAGTGGAACTGTTCTGTGTGTTTGATTATACTGACAGTGAAACAGATGTGTGCATGTGCTAAAAGTCTCCAATTATACATTTAAAGTGGATATATATTATTATGTATAAACTACACCTCAACAGAAGTGATTTTAAAATACATGAGTGTATGTGTATATATTATATATGCACATATGTATATGTATGTAAGATTCTTTTTAGGGTCACATCTTTGGAAGTGTTAAGAGAGATGTGACCTCTTTCCAAGGCCAGGGGGCATACTGTACATGCAGTTTGGTGTACCATTTAGGAACTCCAAAAACTGACCTCTGAAAGCCCATAGATCCCAAATGAAGCTCAGCACTCTACAGACCTGAAGACGATTAGCCTGAGAGTGTGTGTACACACTGTCTATAAGACGGACAGGAGAGGATGAGACCTACAATAACACAGCTTTATAAAGGAGTGACTAGTGGGCAGGCAGCAGCCATGATGGAAGAGTCATGGTTTGGTAATATAACCACTAACATTGCTTAGTGGTACATGATCTTTACATTCCTTCTGGGGAATTGGTACATGTACATAATATACCTTAATTCTTTTTTCCATCCCTTCCCCTTCCCTCTCTCCCCACTATCCATCTCTTGCGAACAGAGACTTTCACTTCCACCTGTAACTCACCCTCGGCTTGACGGTGTAGATCATAAAACTGTCCAGCAATGGTATCTGCCAGTTTCTCACACCATTTTTTTGATGGACAAAAAAGTAATACCGAATGGTTATCACGAACAGTCTCGTAACATAAACTAACGACATGATCGTCATCTCCCTAAAAAAGAGAAAAATACCTACCTTAGTGATACTTCCAAAACATTTCACATCAGTTTAAAATCACTCATTTTGTTTCATAGTTTTTCTACTCAAGGGCATAATAAAAGCACTTTAAAAAGTCAATAACCAAATAAACAAAAAAAACAAGACGTTAAAAAAAAAACTTTATGATGCAAGGTGAGAGGGAAAAATATTTGTATGCGTTCAAATAATATGTACTGAGCTCCAACTCTTGCGCAGTAGGTAAGCAAAGAAAGCCCAAGTCCTAAGCTTCAAGGGGCTTACAGTCTACTGAGAGGCGCATTAAAGTACTAAACAGATAAACATAAAATACAAGCATGAGATGTACTAAAAAAGAGTATTATGGTGTTTTTAACGTCTAGTATTTGACAGAAATTTGACAAAGACCTGAAAGAGAAATTTTCCTAAGAAAATGATTTAGCTAAGAAATGAATGAGTACAGGGTGTTATCTCAATGAAAAGTAACACACTGCTCAGGCGAAATAAAGAGCACATGTGAAAAAAAAAAAAAAAAAGAGCACATGTGAGCGTCCTGTGCCAGCCTGCAAGTTCTCCACACTGGAAAAATGTCAGTGTGCATAATGAACTCATGCTTCCACTCGCTCGCAACACAGCTAACTATGTGCCAGGTATTGTTCTGGGAAATGAGGATGGAGCAGAGAGCAAAGCGGAAAATACATTCTGCCTTCACACTGTTTTTACTCCAGTAGGAAGAGACAGGAAATAGCAAAAAGAAAGTAAAATGTATAATATGTTCAATTTTGAAAAAATACTAAGGAGAAAAACAAAACAGGGAAGACAATTAGGAATCATGAGACATGTGGTTGGGGATTTACCTCAAGGGTTAGAGCACTTGCCTAGCAAATGCAAGGCCCTGAGTTCGATCCCCAGCACCCAAAGGAAAAAAAAAAAAAAAAGAACCATGAAAAGGACACTGTAATTTATTTATTATTTTTTTGGTGTTGAGGATTGAACTCAGGACCTTGTGCTTGCCAGGCAAGCACTCTAACCACTGAGCTAAATCACCAGCCCAGGACACTGTAATTTAGATACAGTATCCAGGGAAGATCTAAGAAAGTTAGCACTTGAGTAAAGGTGACGTGGTGACTAAATGAACCATCCTGACACAGGAGGGGAAGGTGCTTCAAAGCTGAGGTGGGAGCTGCCTGGCATACTGAAGACTGGCAAGGAGGCCGGGGCGGGGGAAGGAGTGAGAGGACTGTAGCAGGCCAGCTCAGAGCACCAAGTGGGTGGGTGGGAGCAGAGCACCAAGTGGGTGGGTGGGAGCAGACCACACAGGGCTCTGTAGGCTGCTTGGAAGACGTTGGCTTTGATTCTAAATTAAAGGAGGCACTGCAAGTTTTTGAGCAGACAAGTAACATGATCTGATGTTCATTTTAGGGCTAGGGATTTAGCTCAGTGGTTAGAGTGCCTGCCTAGCAAGCACAAGGCCCTGAATTCGATCCCTGGCACCAAAAAAAGAGAAAAAGGAAATCATTTTAAACAGATCACTAGGGCTTGGGGATTTAGCTCAAGAGGTAGAGCACTTGCCTAGTAAGCATAAAGCCTTGAGTTCAATCCTCAGCATCCAAAATAAATAAATAAACAATCACTAGTTCCTTATTTAAGTACAGGAGGCCATTTCGATAAACCAGATCAGAAGTGAAAGTGGTTCAAACAGGGTAGAGGCATAGACATGGTATCAGAAGAAAAGATTAACAAGTGAGCAAATGAATGTGTTTAACATACAAATTTACGGAGCCACTAAGGCAAAGTCTGGTGAGATTTAGGGTAAAGAGCAAAGCGCTGAGGAAGATTCTATATCAAACATGCAGAGGCCACCAATCCATACCTATGAAGATACTGAGACATAAATTTAGTCCTACTGCCTACTCTAACGTGACCCTTAGCTCTTTCAGTACTCAGAGGTATAAACAGGCATTAAAAATAGAAGATGCCTCGGCCAGAGCTGGTGGCTCATGCCTGTAGTCCCAGCACTCTAGGGGGGCTGGGGATTTAGCTCAGCGGTTACCAGCACTCTAGCAAGCCGAAGCAGGAGGATCTCGAGGTAGAGCCCAGCCTGGACAACTTAACAACTTAGAGAGAGCCTGTCTAAAAATAAAAAACAAAATAAAATGAAAATGAAAATGAAAATGGGCTGTGGCATGTAGCTCAGTGTGAAGGCCCAGGACTGGAAATAATAAAAAAGAAAAGAAAAAAAAAAATGCCTCTCACTCAGTAGAAGTACAAGACACTTCTTCAACCTTGGGATTAAAGAATCGGGTTTAGCAAATAAAATACTGTCAACTAAAATTTTTAAATTGAAAATTTTAGTCAGGAGCCAGGCATGGTGGTACACATGGGTAATCCCAGCACATGTGAGGCTGAGGCAGGAGGACTGCCATGCATTTGAGGTCAGCCTGGGCTACATAGTGAGGCCAGCTTGAACTATATAGCAAGACATTGCCCCAAAAAATAAAATAAAATTAAATTAAATTTTAGTCAGGGGAGGGGAAGGGGAAGTAAAAAGGACTAACATAATAAGTATATGTACCAACTCTCCATGATGAATATATGTAATATATATCACAAATGTGTACTAGTAAAAATGTATTAAAATTTTTTATAGATTTTTATTGAAATTTATCCAAAATTACACAAACTTACAGACCATTACACAAGCTTACAGACCACAATACATTGTGCCTTTTGCTTATGACAACAAGCAATGTAAACAACCACATACACGCAGCATTAAGTCACAACTACATAAAGTTACTGTAGTACCTAGTGTAGCTGTCACTGTTTTAAGTTTGGGTTATTAGGTTCTTGTTTTTAAGATATCATTATTCCTCTGGATTCCCATTCCCCTCCCCCTTTGCCCTCCTCTTGTTCCTTTGGACCCTTTGCTATTAGCTTATATCTAACACTTGACCTTTTTGTATCCATTGTTTACCCTTTTCTTTTGTTTGTATTTTGCCTCACTCAAATGAGGGATACCATTTGGTATTCAAGCTTGTGAGTCTGGTTTCCTTCACTCAGCGTTATATTTTCCAGGTCCATCCATTTTCCTATAAATGACTCTAGTCTGTCATTCTTTATAGCTGAATAGTATTCCATTATACATAGATACCACTGTTTATTCAGTTATCTATTGATGGGCATACAGGTTGCTTCCAGAATTTAGCTATTAGAAATTGTGCTGCTATAAACATTGCTGTGCAAGTATCTCTGTAGTATGATGTCCCTAGCTCTTTGGAGAAGATACCTAGTAGGGGAATGGCTGGGTCATATGGGATTTCTACTTTCAGGCTTCTGAGAAATCTCCATACTGATTTCCATAATGATTGTACTAGTTTGCGTTCCCACCAACAGTATAGAAGGGTTCCCTTTTCACCACAGCAGCACCAGCATTTGTTATTTGTTTGACTTCCTAATGATTGCCATTCTTTCTGGGGCAAGGTGGAATCTTAGAGTTGTTTTAATTTGCATTTCTCTAATAGCCATAGATGTTGAACATTTTTTCATATATTTGTTGACCATTTGTATTTATTCCACCATGAAGTATCCATCTGTTCATTTCTCTGGCCCATTTCTTTTGTTTTTTTTTTTTTTCTTTTGGTGCTGGGGCTCGAACTCAGGGCCTTATCTGGCCCATTTCTTGAGTGGGTCACTGATTTTAGGTAGTTCAATTTCTTTGAGTTCTTTGTATATCCTAGATATTAGCCTTCTGTCTGAGGAGTAGCCAGCAAAGATTTTTTTCCCATTCTGTGGGTTTTCTCTTCACCCTACTAATTGACTCTTTTGCTGTACAGAAGCTCTTTAGTCTACTACAAAGCAATAGTAATAAAAACAGTATGCTACTGGAACAAAGATAGACATGTTGACCAATAGAACAGAATCGAGGACACAGAAGTTTCTCCAGACGTATTCAAATATATGATCTTTGGCAAAGGATCCAAAAACATACATTGGAGGAAAGACAGCCTATTCAAGAAATGGTGCTGGGAAAACTGGTTGTCAGTTTGTAGAAGAATGAAACTGAACCCATCTCTCTCACCACGTACTAAATTAAAATCAAAGCAGATCAAATATCTAAAAGGATGAAAATAGGCCAGTGTGGTGGTGCATGCCTATAATCCCAGCACTCAGGAGGCTGAGACAGGAAGATTGCTGCAAGTTCAAGGCCAGCCTGAGCTACACAGTGAGTTCAAGGCCAAGCTCTATACTACATAGCGAGAACTTGTCTCAAAAAAAAATGGTGTATTCAGGGTTTAAGAGTGTGCTTTTGATTTATCAAGCTTTTCTAGATGCCAGACAATTAAAAAAAAAAAACTAAAGTATTATATCCTATTTTACAAATAGAAAAGTTCAGAGAGACTTTGTGACTCAACCAATCTCAGTCTTAGCAAGTATCTTTATTAAGAATCAGAGGTAGGTCTGTCTAAATCCTAAGATTAGGATCTTCTCATTCTATATACTGTTTAGTATAAAACCATCATTAGTATAGTACAAAATTTGTATAAAAAAAGGTTAATTCTTCACATTTAACCTAGCATAGGCTAAACCATAAGAAAATCTTTTCCTAGTTAAACAGAAATATCCATAAAATTAGGTACTTTTAAAATGTTTATATTATAGATCAGGAAATAATGATCATTTAAAGACAAAACTATATTCCTTCTATCACCATCGACTCTTTAATACTAGCTTAATATTAATCCTAATGGATATGTATAGCTTAATATTAATTATTTTTTGGAGGGGGATGCTCAACATCGAACTCAGGGCCTTGAGCTTGCCAGAGAAGTGCTCTACCACCAAGCTAAATCCCCAACCCCCTTAATACTAATTCTATGGATATATAAACTTTGCAACCTCTAATTATATAATTCAGAAATTGTTAATAACTAGTTAGAAAATGCCATCAAACACAAAGATATTGATAGTAGTGATATAAAAGTAATAATTTACCTTCACTTGTAGTATGGGTTGAAATTCCCTTATAAGCTTCATTGAAGAGTCATAAATGGAATTTCCAATTTTCACTGACTCCAAAAGTGGTACAGGACGAAAGTCAGTGTGGTAGAGTTCAGCATTCAACCAGGAAGCTACAAGCTGCAAATTAGGAAGAGTGGCACTCATGCCAACAACCTGCACAGCATTAAACTGAGGACTGGCTAAATCTGCCTGGCTGTGAAAAACAAATGAAAATCACAGTCAAAGGCACACACTAAATTAACAAGTAGTGCTACTAACAATGCTCTTGATCCTGTCCTTTGGTGCACACACGTATACCAGAGGTGATCAAAATATATGGTTAATGTTTCAATTTTAAAATTTATTATAGTAAAAGAAATATTGCCATTAATCCTCCTCAAAATATTCTCCCTCACTTCAAACACCTATCTCATTGTCCTTGCAACTTTCTGAAGCAATTCTGGAAATCCTCTTTCATGAATGTCATTATAAGGTGTGATCAAAAATACAGTGCATGTTGCTGCTGAGTGCCATCCAACAGAAAAGCAGGCTGGTAAAAACACTGATGTATGTTCTAGCTTCCTTATTCCGCAGATCTGGCACCATGAGGCTTCTAGCTCTTCCCCAAAGTTAAAATGACCATGAAAGGTGCATGTTTTGAATCAAATTCAGGACATCAAGGCAGTCATAACAGCACAATACAGACACTAAACAAGAATTCCAGAATGCTTCAGAAAGTAACAAGAATGATGGGATAAGAGTCTGAAAAAAGGGGGAAGGTTTTGAGGAGAATTAACAGCAGAGTGTCCTTCACTGTAATAAATTTGTTTTTAACTGGGTCACAGACTATTGGGTCACGGTTTATTTTCAGTTTTAACAGATAGTACTGCTTTCCAAAGAGACTGTACCAAAGTAAAACTCCAACAATCCATGTGTATTCTAATGTTCCAGTCTCAACTTAGTATTGTCAGACTTTTTCTTTAGCCATTATGGACAGTGTATGACACTTGCTTGAAGAAGTGATACACATCTCCCTGACTGCTAATGAGATCGAGCACCATTTTACATGTACAGCCCACTTGTATAGTCTATTGAAAATGGCAGTTCAAATTCCTCATCATTAAGTGGGCTATTTGTGCTTTTCTTACTTACAGACTTGATTAAAATAGTTTGGACAGCAACTTTCCTCTTTCATTAATTTGCTCTTGTTTTTGTAATTTTTTTCCTTCTACTTTCTGTGACATTACCTCACAATTCTTTTCTGAAGTTCTTGAAATGGCTAAAGGAAATAATTTACATATATAAAAAATACTATCAATTTTACTTTAAAACAACTTCAGTTGCATTCACAAATTTTGTTACAAGACAGTTTCATAGTCCAAAACTATTTTCTAATTTCTATTGTAATTATTCTTGACCCAAAATGACCCACAAATGAGACCAAAATAATTATTTAATTTCTAAACATGCATACATTTTCTAGTTATGCTTTGCTTATACCTATTTACAGCTTGATTCCACTGTCGTCAGAGAGTATTTTTTTAATTTTTTATTTTTATTAGTATGTGTTTGCAGTACGTAATGATTACATTCAAGAGTACATTTAAAGTGACTGCAATTCTTTGAAATAATTAAGACTTACTCTATGGCCCAGCATATGGTAAATCTTTACATAAATGTTTCATTTGGATAAACTGAAAAATACATGTACGCTGCTGTTTTTGATGACTATTCTACACATAACCATCAGGTCAAACTTGCTGATTCTATTAGTCATATTTTTTATAAACCTAAAGATTTGGGATGTAGTATATCTATCATATAGTATATTCTATCATGTAGTAAGACATATTCAAATCTTCCTAAATGGAAGAAACCTATTTAGTACCCAGCATAATAAATAAAAATAGACCAACACCAAGACACATCAGCATAAAGTCTCACCACACTAAAGGGGAAAAAAAAAAAAACTCCCAAAAACTCCTAGAGAAAAAAGATTTTTAAATATTATATAAAGGATGAAAGATCAGCATGGCATTGGATTTCTCAACAAAATGAAAAAATAAGTACGAAAATCTTTCTAATCTTGACTTTTATACCTAGACAATTTAATAAATTATTAAATATAAATTAAAAGGCATTTTCAAAATTGTTCAAGCCCAGCCTGGGCAATTTAGCAACTTAGTGAGATCTCAAAAAAAAAGGCTAGTGATGTAGTGCAATGCAAAGGTCCTGGGTTCAATTCCAGTACCATGTAAAAAAAAAAAAAAACTTCATACTGGTGTCTTCGCTGAAATAAAAGGAAATTTTCTGGATGACATCTTCACAAAAATAAGGAAATAAATCAAGAGAAAGACATACAACCATAAAAGGGGCTCTGTCTCAAGCCAAAGGCAACAGAAATGAATGATGACAATAAAGGGAGAGCCCAAGACAAGTGCTGTGCGGCACATACACAGACTGAACCTCTCCAGACCGGGCCTTAGAACAAACTTCTCCAAGATGGTGACTCTGGCGGGATAGCAAATGTACTGGAATATAATAGCTGGGACTTAACACAACTGGGGATGAGGCTGGGGTAAACAAATAATAAGCACCTAGAAAACCAAGCCACCAAACAAGAAGACATCCATTCATTTCAAGTGAAACAAAATCTTTTTTAGAAAAGTAAAAGTAATCACAGTATAGTCTAGCTCAGTTGACAATGGTGTTCATATATTACTGTAACACTGAAAAATAATTTAAACAAAATCATAACTATATTTGGGGAATGGGAAGAGGATGAGAGGCCAAGAAGAAACTGAGGATGATGAGAAAAGATCTGGTAACCATGAGTAGAGAATGTAAGACAGCTGACAAAAAAAGACAGCTGGATCTTCATGTTCCATGGTAAGAGGTCTATAGACGAGATCGAAAGCTAAAAGTCAAGTAGCTGTATTTAGAGACACTGCTGTGCATTTTTTAAAAAAACTAGAAGACTTGAAAGTACTTGCCTCTGAGAAGTTGGGGCTGAGGAGAAGTTATTTTATAAAATTAGTCCTGACAATTCAAATTATATGTATGTACAATTCATAAACACAAAATCTAGATTTTGAAAAATCTGTTATAAAAGTGTCACCTATCAGAAATTTAATGTTTACAAAGTAATCTAAGATCAATTTTTAAAAAATCAATTTTAATCTGAAGTACTTCTTTTAGAATAAGAACAAACTACTGCAATGCATCTGTTGGAAAGCAAGTACTATATATTCCTTTCGCTTGTACTTTTACACTTCTGAAGACAGTTTCTCAACACTGGAGAGTAAGGAGACAGTTATTTCAGGTACTCACCGAGACGCTGATTTCTGAGTAATATAGCAAATCTTAGTGAGCAAAAGTTCCAGCAGATACCCTCGGTGAGAGTCTCCCAGCATGTGCAACTCATCCACAACCACCATTCCTAAAAAGATTTTCCACATGCTGGTTTTACAAAACTTCACAATTCTAAGAATTTTAAAAGACTCAGTATCATGTAGTAAATAACTGTCATTATAATATATTGCAAGTGATGAAATTTCAAACTATAAAATAAAAACCAGATTCGGCATAATGGACAATTATTTTCCAAGATGTGTCAGTTATCATCAGCAGTCCTACTATAATGTATTCTGGATCTAAAAATCAGTAACTAGTGCTCACTTTGGCAGCACATATACTAAAAACCATTAGCTAACTGGGGGCTAATGAAACCTAAGCAACACACTTCTAAATTGGTAACTTTATAGAAATAAACATAATGATATAGCAAAAACATGTATGTTAGTTGTTCAGTGTATTGTTTTGTTTTGTTTTTTGTTTTGTTTTGTTTGTTTGTACCCTGGGCCTTCCCACTGAGTTATATCCCTAGCCCTTTTTTTTCTTTTTTTTTTTTTGAGATGGGGTCAGGGGTTGGGGATTAAGCTCAAGCGGTAGAGTGCTTGCCTAGCAAGCGCAAGGCCCTGAGTTCAATCTCCAGCAACACTGCCCAAAAAAGAGAGAATTACAGAAAATTTAATATCAACCAATGGCTTTTTCGGATAAACATTTCGTAACATCAATTTTTTTCCATATGCACTGGTGTCCCCCTGTTATGGTTTGTGTCTAGATGTCCCCCCAAAGCTTCATGTGGTAAGAGGTAGCTGGATCTAGAGTGTGTAATTACTAAATTAGTCCACTGATTGGTCTGGCATGGCTCTGCTGGGATCAAGGATGTGACGCTAGGATTAAGGGCATTAGGATTAAGGGTGGGAGTACTGCCCACCCTAAAGACAGGTAGCCTGGATAAAATATAAAATAGAGGAAGAAGCTGGTTAGCCCCCTTGCTTTTATTCCTTGCTTACCTTGCTGCCTTCTGCCTGTCTGCTATGCCACCCTGCCTCCGACCCAGCTGACCGTGGACTGAAACCTCTACAAACTGTGAGTCAAATAAACCTTTCTTCCCCTAACTTTGGGTGTCTGGTATTTTGTCCCAGCAACGAGAGAAAAGTAACTAAAACACCCTCCAACAAATCCTCCTCACCAAACCCAAGTCTTTTTGGACAAATTCCAAATGACATGTGATATTCTTTTTCCTTAACAATAAGCTATCTCCAAATCACAATATATGATGAATTACTTCAGCATTTATTCATGCATCCAAAAATATTTTATCTAGCGTGCCAAGCACTGTACTAGGTACATTGAATATAACAATAAGACTCTGTAACAATACTCAAAATATTTAAAGCCCAATAGAGTCAGAAGGACTAAGCCAATTCTAAAACAAACTGTGATTTCTCTCTCCATGCTCTATACAGCAGAGTCCATGTCTTACTAACCTTTGATTTTCACCCCCACCCCTACCCTACCACAACTTGACCATGTTATTTTTAAATTCACCAGGTTCTTAATGAGTAGCTGATAGTCTTGCTGTACCTGTTGCTACTACAACCATTCTACTCCAGTTGCTACCTCTACATAGTGGCCTTTCCTTAGCAGAAAAAAAATGAACTAAAGTATAAAATCTTTCCAGAGTCCCAAGCTCAAATAGTTTGTACGTATGTATATATGTATGTATGTGTTGTTTTTTTGAGATAGGCAGGCTGGCTGGCTAGCTGGATGGCTGGCTTTCCTTTTGTCTTGATTTTTTGAGATAGGCTCCCTTACCTAGTTCAGGCTGGCCTTCAAGTCACTATTTAGCCCAGGCTGGCCTTGAATTTACCACCATCCTCCTGCCTCAACCTCTGTAATGCTGGGATTACAGGTGTGTGCCACCAACATCAGGCTTCAAATACAGTTTCTGTGGTTCCCTGTCATTTGCCTCAAATGGCAACTTCTAAGTCCAGGCCTACTCTAGATATCATAACACCAGAATATGGTAATACACAGATACACTCACTATAGAGATGGCAAATCTGCCCCGAGCATGCTTGTTTCTATCGCTGGTAAAGTTGAGAAGGAAAACGAAAGCTGACAGGCTCAAGAATATCCTCTATGTTTTATAAAGTACAAAAATGCAATGTAAGGGGTTGGGGCTTTAGCTCAGTGGTAGAGCACTTACCTAGCATGGGCAAGGCCCTGAATTCGAACCCCAACACCCCCTCCAAAAAAAAATGCAATGTAGTGGAGTCAATATGAGCAGCAGAACACAAAACATACTTTTTCACATAGGGTTGCTAACAATACAGATTCCAAGTCTTGCCTCCAGAAGGAGATGACAGATAATAATACAACATGGGACTAGGGAAAACAGCCTATCACTACTCAGATATTTTTAAATTGGTAACTTTATGGAAATATAATGAAACATATAATGAAAAAAATGAAAAAAAATATAATGGTATACCAAAGATATCTATACAGTTACTAAGTGTATTGATTTTGTCGTAATGAGGTTTGTACCCTGAGCCTTCACACTGAATTACATATAGAAATTATAGTAGCTTCATTCCATTCCATCAAATTAGAGCAATAAGAAGTATTTGTAGAGAAAATTTTCTAATTTTCTTACCTAACAGATCCATTTTATTTTCCTCTATGAGGCGATTGATCAGACCATTGGCCCTCTCAATTGTGCAGACCGCAATATCCAAGGAAGAGAAATGACCTGTTGGAGAGGTACTGCCCATATAACCATCTACTTTTATTCCTACTTCCTGAAACAGACTCTGAAGTGAGAACAATAAAGGTGAAAAAAATTGTAATTCATGAGTTATAGAAGGGTTCTAGCCAAGAAAATAGACATAGCTATCTAAAGACACTTAGATATGAGATTGCTGTCAGTTGCTCCTGGCCAAGGTTCATGTTCTTTTTAGAAATGTATACTAAAAATATGAAGTTTGAAATTGACAAAGCTTACCACAGAGATTTCTGTTAAAATAAGAGTCAAATAGAATTAAGTCATTTTAATGATAGCATTTAGTAATCTAAGATCTAAGAGGTATTTATAGAAATTAAAATTGGAAGAAATTACTTTAAGAACTAATATTTTTAATCTAATACACAGCAAGAAACTAGGAAATTTTAATTAATGCTAATATAACATTTTAAGGAACAAACTTACACTATATTTATAAGGAAAACAGTCTTACTATCCTACTAAAGATTAGCTCTTTATGTAATGGAAGAAAAGTTTTTAAAAGTCAAATTCAATGGGACTGTGGTATTAATTTTTTTCTTTTAAAGTTTAACTTTTAACTAACATACCTTCTCAATAAAAAGGATCCTTTCATCATTTTGTTATTTTGGGTCTAAGTTGAGAGGATGCTACCAGGAAGGACCAGCTTTGTTGGCTATCCTCTGAATAACTGTTAAAAAGATTTACAGAACCACAGAACTTTAGATCTGTTCATTCATTCAATCAATTTCTTCCGAGCACATGAGTTAATCCACAGTGCTAAGGGATAAAACATCCTTGCTTTGCAAACGAAAACACTGAGGCCCAGCATGCTGTGTTTCTGGGCTGAAAACACAGTGGCAAAACGGACTAGAACCCAGATTGTTTACAATCACCTTTCCATTCTAACAACAGTTTTTCATTGCAGAAATCACAATGTAAATTTATGGCATTTGGTGAAACACTATTTGTGAAAATGCCTTAAGAACTAGTTCGTATCACATCAACATAAATTTGTACTATTTGTTTGCAAGAGAAGCGAGGAACCCATCAAAGACCTGGGGCTTTGCCTAAACACCAATGGCTCTTGTCCATCAGCCCCTAAATGTTCCCACTGGCCCTCAAACAAAATGGGACATGTTTCCTTGGACACTCCTCATCACACTAGACCTACAATTCAGTTAAAACGTCAATTCTGAATTTTCAGTGTTATATGCTAATTAACTATCCCGTTTACTTCCTAAGAAAACATTTACAAATTTTTACACAATAATCAATAATAACTTTTGTGACTTTATGGCCCTTTTTTTTGCTTTGTTTTGTTTTGTGTTTTGGGTGCTGTGGATTGAACTCAGAGCCTTATGCTTGCTAAGCAAGTGCTCTACCACTTGAGCTAAATCCCCAACCCCAGTTTTTTTTTTTGTTTTTTTTGTTTTGTTTTGTTTTGTTTTTGAGACACGGCCTCACTTAGTAGTTCAGGCTGGCCTTGAACTCACTATGTGGTTCAGGCTGGCCTCAAACTTGTGCTGATCCTCCTGCTTCAGTCTCCTGGGTGCAACGACAATTTTTTTAAAGTTTTCTCCTCTGTAAACTTTTAACACTTTTAAGAGTCAACTTTTAAAGATAGATGGGATACAGTAAAAGAAACTGTGTTTTTCACTTGCTTTTATTAATTCTATTTCAAATGAATACAGCAAAGGTTGCCATTAATGGGCCTTTCACTATTGCAAACTTAGTACTTGAACATTACCTGGAGATAATATTTCTTCTCTTTAGCCACAGAAACAAAGGGAAGAATAAACAAAGCTTTCTTCCGCATTTCTAAAACACGCTTCAAAAGAAGTAATTCTGCAACAAGGGTCTTCCCAGCACTTGTAGGAGCTAAAATATGATATCCAACACAGTTAAAATCAAGTAATATTTGGTATACTGCATTAGTAAGTATTTTAAGCCATATTCAGTACTATAGAGCCTAAGGCTATCCCTTCATTAAGGCCCCAATTAGCATTTGAAAACTTTACACCCTAACTTTAAACCAGCTTTCTAAATACTTTCTCATTGAAAATAGATAGTAAAAAAACTTTTGATTTTAGAGTGATCTTTATATCACCCATAAATGATCAGTATTATTGAGTACCTAGCTTATACCTAAAGATTTCCCCCCACCCCACCAAAAAAAAAAAAAGATCCTTTATTTACTGAGTGATTAAAGGCTCTGCTTTGAGGAGGATGAACAAATTTAACATAACGTAATAGGAGCTATGATAGAAATAGAAGGAGGAGGCTGGGGATTTAGCTCAGTGGTTAGAGTGCTTGCCTAGCAAGCACAAGGCCCTGGGTTCGATCCCCAGCACCAAAAAAAAAAAAAAGAAAAGAAAAGAAACCACTTGTTCAAAAAAAAAGAAAAGAAATAGAAGGAGGGCAGCTGTGAGGAAGCTTATGGAAAGGAGAAGGACAGGACAAAGAAAGAGGAAAAGAATGCCAGGCATAAGAAACAGCAAGGCTGAGGTCTAGAGGAACTCCTGGTCCATTCAGATGATAGTAATTTACCATGGCTGGAGTACGAAGTAATCAGGGAGCAAAAGAAGACATGAAACTATCCTAAAAGCAGTGCATAATGATGGATGAGTTCTTTGAAAGGGAGTGACAAGATCATATTTGTACTTTTAAAAGTCATTTTGCCTTTTAAACAGGGCAAAAACAGAGGAAAAACATAAACTAGTTATAAGACTACTGCCTAATCCAAAGGAAAGTTGATAAAGTTCGTACCCAGAAATGGGTTTAAGAACAAAAAGTAAAAAAAAATAAAAAAATAAAAAAATAAAACAACAAAAAACAAACAAACAAAAGAACAAAAAATAGTTAAAAGAGATATTTAGAGTAACAGACATAGGACTTGATGGTTAATTATGTGAACTGATGATCAGAGATACAAGTGATAGCCAAGTTCTAAGTTACAAATGAAGTTCAGGCCATTCTACCATCACCACTAATGTCAACATTTAGGAGTAGTACTTCCTACATGACAAAAACTGTTCAAAACTCTCATACATAAGAAATAATTTAGCCAGGCGTGGGGGCGCACACCTGTAATCCCAGCACTGGAGGGGTTGAGGCAGGAGGAGTGCTGCGAGTTCAAGGCCAGCCTTGTCTCAAAAAAAACAAAAAAAGAGAGAGGAAAAAAAATAAAATTTAATCCTATGTAATGTCTGTCTCCCCTCTATAGTCTGTACCCCATAATTTGCAAGGTTACACAACCAGTAAGTGATACTACTTTCAAACTCCGCCAGTCTAACTCCACAGGCTGAACTTATGTCTGCTGATATGGTAATTCTCTAATTCTTTTTTGCAGCCATAATGAAAAATCAGGGTGACTCACAATTTCAGAAAATACTGACACAAAGGAATTGCATCTTACCAAATGCCTAGATTATAAAGTAATGCAGTAAGCACAGGTCAAAAACTATATATATCAAAGTTGCCCTAGAAAATCCACATAAATCTTCTACAAAACATATTATACTGTAAGACCCCCCCCGAACACTACTCTGCTTAATGCTGTTTCAGTATTACACAGTTACATATAAATACAGTAAAATTTGGGATTTCTCTGTCGTCCAACCTCTTGACTTTGCCATGAGGTATCTCGACTGTCTTGTGGTGCATCTGTTGTCATCACAATATGAATTAGATCAGACCAACAAACATATACTAAGTCATAGTTGATCAATGACATAAATATTACATTTTATTTTACTGTAATATACAATAATTATTTAATTCTAATTTTAAAATGGGTGATTACAAAAAAAGAGTAAAGCAACAAGAAAAAGCATTTGACTAAAAACTATAATGCAGGTGCTCAGATGATGAGACTCTGTCTCAAAAAGCCAAAAAAAAAAAATTACCAACTTTAACAATATGGACACTTATTTTTGTTTTTTTGTTTTGCTTTGGTTTTGGGGGGTTTTTTTTGTTTTGTTTTGTTTTGTTTTTTGGTGCCAGGGATTGAACTCAGGGCCTGGCACTTGCTAGGCAAGCACTCTAACCACTGAGCTAAATCCCCAGCCCTTGCTTTGTTTTTTGAGACAGGGTCTCACTGTGTTGTTCAGACTGGCCTTGAACTTAGTATGTATCCCAGTCTGGCTCCAACTTGTGGTGATCCTCCTGTCTCAGCCTCCCAAATGCTGGGATCATAGGCTTGAGCCACCGTGCCCAGCCAGACAATTTTTTTTTTTTTTTTGGAGGTGCTAGGGATTGAACTCAGGGCCCTGGGTTTGCGAGGCAAGCACTCTACCACTTCAGCTAAATCCCTGACCCCGTAGCCAGACAATTTTTTTAAAATAAAGAAAAAAATTGTAGCATCAGCAACTACAACTACAATGACTTCTGCAACAAAAATTACCCGTTCCAGAAGCAATATGATTGAGGAAATAGAAAAACGACTTCCCATCTGGATTGACAACAAGGTTGAATGCAATATGCCCTTAAGTCAAGCAATCATAATGGAAAAAGCAAGAACAATTTTTATCTATTTTCAGAATAAAAGAGGTGACCCAAGTGAAACTTTTATAACTAGTCAAGGATGGTTCCATTGATTTAAGAACAGAAGCATTTCTACACAATGGAGTACTACACCGCTATAAAAAAGGATAAACTAGAGTCATTTGTATATAAATGGATGTTCCTGGAGAACATACTATTAAGTGAAATAAATCAGACACTTA
>PVJO010028996.1:0-17461 GCA_004026905.1 Hystrix cristata
CCTTAGATCAATGAAATTCTGATTCCTGGTAGTTTTAAATTTAGGCTAGTCCATACCCCTCAAATGTCTTACCGTCCAAATACTTTCCTTTCTGATTAAATGTCCTTCCCGTTGCAAATGTGGGTTAAAGTAAACAGGGCAATTTTTGCAAGATTTTAATCAACAAACAAATAATCTTTCAAGTCCCAGTGGACAGAACCTTAAATCTGCAAATCATGTGTAGGCAACTTTCTTCTCATGTCCTTGGGATATGTGTTTCACTCCCCAACCATTCAGTTAGGGAGTCTCTTGGCCTAGAACCCAAACAGCCCTGTTTACCCAAACAGAAGAGGAAAACAGCTAGGAGTACTATAAGGTCCTCTTTGTGGAAATTCAAAGTCTTCTCCCAATCTTTCCCAACCTCTAGGACTTTCATTTCCCCGGAGCCAGCTTTGGGTTGCGGATTTAGCTCAAGTGGTAGAGTGCTTGCCTAGCAGAGCACAAGGCCCTGAGTTTGATCCCCAGCACCACAAAAAATAAATAAATAAATAAATAAAGGAGACCCCGGAGCCAGCTAGAAACTTTGGGAAGAGATGCCTTTTCTAGAAATAAATACCTT
The DNA here is from genome assembly GCA_004026905.1 of Hystrix cristata. Taxonomy (NCBI): domain Eukaryota; kingdom Metazoa; phylum Chordata; class Mammalia; order Rodentia; family Hystricidae; genus Hystrix; species Hystrix cristata. The sequence goes on from PVJO010028996.1 coordinate 599, forward strand.
TTCTTCTCTGCAGCCCAGCACAGTCCTGGAGCCCTGCTCTTCACCCAACTTGACTCCCTCACATCTTAGCAATTTGCCGTTTGATCACTTTGCATCATTTTACAAGGAAAAACGTGGTTATTGGAGCTACCAAATTCTGTTCTGAATGACCCCGCACATCCAGTGGGCCCTCTGATTTTCACTGGAAATTGATCCGAGGAAACTTCAGCCAGCACATGGGAGAGAACCCGGTTTGGTCTTTTCCCTCTTTTCTAAAGAATTGCTTACCAATTGTTCAGATGCTAGCTCCAAGTTTCTGCTTTCTCAAAACACCCAAGTTACTAAAAATTTCACAGATTACCAGATGGTATACTAGCAGCTCTCTGCAGAGAAGCTGGCCTTCTGAGTAATAAAGGGGATGCATGTTCCTGGGGACAAGTGGCAAAACCAGCCAAGATCTCGAGTGGTCCCTGGGTGTGTTGGGGGAAGGGAGGCGGGGTATGGAGAGGCAAGAGAACGGAGGTTTTGCCTCCAGTGACTGATACTGGAGGACTGGGCAGGGAAAGTCACTTTTTTTTTCCGTGCTGGGGATTGAGTCCAGGGAGTGCTCAGCTATATCCTCTGCATTTTTTTTTTTTTCCTGTTGAGACAGGGTCTCACTGAATTGCCCAGGCTGCACTTGAACTTCTGATCCTAGTGCCTCAGCCTGCTGGGTAGCTGGGATTACAGGCTTATACCACCACACTTAGCTGAGAAACTGACTCTAGTATTAGGATCCCCTACTTTCCCTGCTTTCCAATACCCCCTCAACTTTATCCCTCCAAAACGTTCACCTGAGCATGAAATTGCATTATTCAACATCCTCTCTGTCTTCCATTGTCAAGAAAATGATGTCAAAGGACTTTTGCATGAATGCATAAAGCTCCCAAAATCTGGTCTCAAATAATCCTTCCCACCTCTCCTCTCGTTTCCCTTCACACACATCCATACACCTCTAAAATGCAAGGAGATTAAGCACATTCTTTCTTTTTCAATGCCTTTTCCTGTACCCCTTCCTCCTAAAATGCCCTTCGACCCCAAATGTGCATGTCCAAGTTATGATTGTCACCCTCCCTACCCCTGCGGAGGTAGACACCAGCTCCACCCTCAGGTCTAGCAGTGTCACCTCTGCCTTGTTTAGGGAGCCTTTTGCATTCTGCAATGTATCGTGTTATGTCTGAACATCTTTGTTTTTCCAACTAAACTATGAGCTCCTAAGGGAAAGTTTTATACCTAGTCAATCTTACCATTCCTAATGGCACCTTGCAAAACCCATGACACAATAGGCCCTTGATGCACAGTTTGTCCTACTCTACAATCCCAGGTATCTGTTCTGGGCCTATCTGCCACTGAGGGCAGCTGCTAAGCAGCTGTCAAATTCAGCTACAGGTGAGTTCCTAAAAGAACTGGCAAAGGACTTAGCCACCCAAACTCATCGATGCTTAGCAGCCAGAGATCAATCTACCAGCTAATATTTACTGAGTGTCTATAACATCCAAGCCACTGCCCAGACATAGCAGGAGATGCAGAATAATAATTGCTATGGCTGTTTTAAAAACACTTTGTCATACACTATGTGGACACCTTACATACATTAATATATTTAATACATTAACTCGACGGGAGAGGCAGTATCATTAACACCATCACACAGCTCATAAGTATTAGAGTCAAGACTTACATGGCATACAGTGTCTGAGATCCAAAAATTATGGCTTGGCATGTAAGGCTAATGCAAATAGGTACAAAAGACAGTAATAGCCATACATCCGAACAAGAACAACTGTGTGGGATGAACCCCAAGCAAAAAGATTTTGGCTACAAAATATGACATCTCTGGGGCTGGTGATTTAGCTCAGTGGTAGAGCACTTGCCTAGTAAACACAAGGCCCTGAGTTCGATCCCCAGTACCACTCCCTTCAGAAAAAGAAAAAAAAAAATTAAAAAAAAAAAAATGACATCTCTGAAGAGGCAGAATCTGAAGTACATCTTGAAAAAGAGTAAGTTTTGGTTGGGGGGGGTTGCATTTTTTTGTTTTGTTTTGTTTTGTTTTGTTTTCCAGTGCTGGGGATCAAACCCAGAGCCTGGTACATGCTAGGCACATGCTCTACACTGAGCTACATCTCCAGTCCAAGGGATAAGATTTATATTGGTAGAGAGTGTGGGTCAGGCGTGACAGGTAGAAATTATATATACAAAGGGAAAAAAGAAGAAATACTCAGGATTGACATAATGGCCCAGGGGATTCATGGAGAAAGAAACGATGGGTCCAGACAGTCGGAGCTGATCTAGCCCCTTACCTTCAAAGGGCTTTTCACACAGTAAGTGTACATTTATTTGTGTGATTACTTAAGCTGTACATTCCGAAACAGTGGAGACCATGCCTGTTGTACTCCTGGTTGATCTCTTACTGCCAGGAATTCACAAACATTTGCTTAATAACTGAACACACGAAGAATGACTAAGTGAATGAATAATGGAATGAATGAAACCCTAAAGTTCCACAAGTCTAGGGAGAGTGGTCACCAAGTGAAATAAGGATAATTCTTAAAAATTAACCCAGCGCCAGGGTTGCAGTTCAGTGATAGAGCACTTGCCTGGCGTTGCAAGGCTCCGACTTCAATCCCCTGCATTGAAAAGAACCTGAACCACCCAAGCTACAGAAGTGAGTATCCTAACTGCAATGCCACCTACTAAATCAGACGCAGGAAAGTCATTTTGTTGAAGGAAATTTTGTTTGTTTGTTTTAACTTTTGGCTCAGGCTGCCATCCAGTAAAATGCTACAACCCACAGGACATTTTTTCTCGACTAGAACAACCAGGGTCTCTTCTTCCACCTGTATTTCTCTGAAATGGCCAAGAAAGTAGCAAAGGTTTTGCTAGGAGACTACCAAAGGTTTTGCTAGGAGACTACCAAAGGTTTTGCTAGTAAACTACCAAAGATTTTGCTAGTGAACAAAAGAAGGAGGACTCAAAGAATGAAGCATTCACACTGGATAGATAATCTGGATTTTTAGCAAGAAAATCTAAACTCTCCCTGAGGGAATAGAATTGTCACACACACACACACACACACACACACACAAAACATGGCCCAGGGCAAGGGTTTTACAGTCTCTTCACAATGCTAGGTTTCCCACCCTGGAGAAGGGAGGTCAGGGGAGAAAAGGCACAGATATTAACAGCTATAAATTACTGATGAGCAAGAATGACGAATTAGCATGCCTGGCACCCAAATCCTGGCCCACAGCTAGGATCAGAGAAATTGGAGCTGGAAGGTAAAGTGGCTCATTAATCCAATACACTTCATTTTACAGAAATGGAAACTGAGGCTCAGAGAGGTGACTTCTGTAACTTTAGACAGCTAGTTAGTAAATGATCTGCGGTCGTTCTATACTCTGCTATCCCTCAGTCACACTGCAGGTGGATGTTCTGCCAAACCTGTCACACAGTAGCATGTGACTGATAAAATCTCGGCGTTAAGGGCCATCTCACTGCTTCCCAGAATAGGCCCCCTCTCCTCAGCCTGGAGGAGAGGTCCTTACAATCCGTGTTTACTCGGCCTCTCCACCTTTGGCTGCTCTGTATTCTGGAAAGCCTTTCCTTCTACCACACCAAATTATTTCTCTCCGTACCTTCTACCAATGATTACATTCCAGTTTCACCACTGAAACACTATGTGACCTTGGCCGAGTTACCTACCTCCTAAAGACAGATTTTTTCCCCCCCTCACAACTTGAAATTTTTATCAACCATTGAAGATTAATTAAGAAGGTTATTTAATTAGCACAAATGGCTTAGTGCAATGTCTAGCACACAATAAGTGCCAATTAAATGTCAGATAAATGTTTACTACTGGAGGGGCGTCACTACTGGTCTGTCTGGTGTGGCCCTGTCTGGGAGAAGGAAAGGTGAGGTCGCGGCCTAAAGCGGCCTCAGTGGCCCGGGACTGCAGGGACATAAATCTCACCCAGAACTCAACTCCAGCTACTCCCAAATACCACTTCTGTGACAAAAGGGACAGGGGATTAAAAGCAGAATCTACACCACAAATCAAGCCTCATAAAGCCAGATGTGGTGGCACAGGCCTGCTGTTTGGGAGGTGGAGGCAGCTACTCGGCAGGTTGAGGTAGGAGAATCACAAGCTCAAGACCAGCTGAGCAACCTAGCAAGATCGTGTTTCAAAACACGAATAAATGAATAAATAAATAGGACTGCGGATGCAGATCAGCCCTACCTGGCTTCAACCTCAGCACTGCAAAGAAAGAAGGAAAGAAGGGAAGGAGGGAGAGGAGGGGGAAAGGGAGAAAGAAAGGAAAAAGGGAAAGGAAGGGAGGGAGAGAAATTCCTTAAGTAAATTAACAAAAAGAAAAACTCCAAGTGTTAGGCCAGGGATGTGGCTCAGTGGTAGAGCACTTGCCTGGTGTGTGTGCGGCCCTGGGTTCAAACCTTCAGTACCAAAATTAGTGCAAAACAAAGTATCTCCAGATGTCCAGGATTGATATGATATCTCAGGTGTGCATGGCAGGATGGTACAAGTTTTACTCATCCACATTTATTCTCTAAAAGTGCTCATGCCACCAATAGCACTTTGACTAGAGTTAAGAGATACACTCAAGAGAATGGAAAACAAGAATGACCCAGAGGAAAGAGGATCCAAATGTGTGCTTTGAAGGAACAAGGTAGTCATGAAGCGAAGAGAAGCAGGTAGGGAAGGGCCAAGGAGAAGCCTGGACCATAGCTGACAGGCACCAGGAAGGATGCGCACCAAGATGGCGGCCAGAGAAAGCTTCATCAGAAAAAAAAAAAATTATCATACCCATTAGAGTGGCTACTATGCAAAACAAAATTAATGACTAAAAATTACAAGTGTTGGCAAAAATGCAGAAAACAAGTACTCTCGTTTGTGTGCTGCTGGTGGAATGTAAAACACTGCAGATGCTGTGGAAAATGTGGTTCCTTGAAAACTTGAAAATAAAATTACCATATGATCAACAATTCCACTTCCAGGTAGACCCTCCTCCCCCCAAAAAGAATTGAAGGTAGGCACTTGTACAGATATTTTTATACCCATTTTCATAACAGCATCATTTCCAATAGAAGAAAGGTCAAAAGTAACCAAAGTGCCAAATGAAAGGATAAAGAAAATGTGCTCTATACATACCGCCGAATATTATTCAATCAAAAAAGGAAGGAAATTCTGACGCATATTACACCTTGGAGACACCTGGAGGATATTATGCTAAGTGAAATGAACCAGGCACAAAGTGCATATGACTCCACGCACACAGAATTCAGAGAAAGAAAATAGAAGAGTGGGTGCTGGGGGTGGGAGGAAGAAGTGGGGAGCTGCATGATGGGTGCAGAATTCTCAGTTCTGCAAGATAAAAAGAGTTCTATAATGGACGGTAATGTTGGTGGCACAATAACATGAGTGTATTTACCACCACAGAACTGTAAAGTTAACAGTGGTTACAAGAGCAAACTATGTTATACAAATTTTACCACAATTTCAAAAACAATTTGTTTTGAAAAGAGGAAAATGTCTCATGGGCAATTAAACCCCAGATATTTTTGAGCAAATCTTTTGAATAAGGATCACTCCGTTGTTCACCAAACTTACTGAAAAGGAAAATAAAAACACATCAACACTGAAAACAGTTCTCCTGGGAATACAGTTCAGAAATATATGAGACCAATGTCCTAAAACAAAAGACAGAATGATCAGCTGATCAGCACATGAGAGACCTGCCCTTTTAATAAAAAAAAAACCTTCCTTTCCCAGGATGCACCTGGGCAGGGTGTCTCACAGAGACTCAGAGGGAAATCTTGCCCTCCGCATCCATCGGTCTTCTATGGAGCTTTTGCAAGGACAGGAACAATAGAGATCCTTCTTCCTTCTCCCACACTGGTGAGACTGTCCCTAAACTCTGCTTTCTATGGGCCACCAGGTTATCCTGAGCCCCAGAGAATCAATGACATGCAGGAGAAGCCACAAGATTAAGAGCACTGGAAGAGACTTCAGCTACGGCAAATAAGCCTGAACTTCCCTCTGCAACCATAAATGCGAATCATTTTGTGCCTTTTATTTTCATTCACCATACAGGTTTTCACAGATAAGATTGAGGCTGCAGACCACCTTAAAGATTATGTTTCATTGTTTTGTTTCTCTATGTTATACTTTGTTATTTTTTCCAAACCTGGACTTCGGAGTTTCACACTAAAAATTAATAAACCCTGCTCCCATGCCATGCTTTCCACACAGGGGACGATGCTGCTGGGGACCTGGCCAGCTCAGATATAGCAGGAAGTCCTGCCGGACTCTGTGTTGGTTGGCTTTTTGTAGAGGGCCAAGAATTCACAAAAGCAAGCTGCAAGGCCACCAAAAATTTAAAAATAAATTTAAGTTTCTGCAGAGATCAAGACCGGTAGTAATTTGTCAGAGGGGAGAAAAAACACCTCCAAGTTTGGGATTGTCTTGGGAAATTGAGAACTAAAGTCCCTGGTGGGCGATCCTTTATTATAGAAGACAATGGTTTTCACTTAAGAAGCCACAAAGTGGTAAAAGCTACTTTTCATATTTCAGGCCACCTACTGAAAACCACACACGTGCTGAGACCTGGTCACTGAAAAGCCCAGGTGTTTGGGTTGGAAGCCTGTCCTATGTACACAGTGATCCTGATGGTCTCTTACTGATCACAAACTCTGGTGGCCATTCATGATGTCGATGACACATCTGAGATAACATTTCTTCCCTTCCCATTGTTATATATCCCCGAGTAATAAAAAGAATTATTACTGCATTGATACTTATTCATAGCAGCTCGAAGGCAGTGTCTCGCAAGACCTGAGTTCATCAGGCCAAGATGAAAGGGGTCCTCGGGGGTGAAAAGTTTGAGAACCACCCTTGAGCTTCCCCTCGCCCTCCGTGAGTGTGCCCAATTCCAAGGGAATAAACAGGCTTCCCTGGAGCCAGAGGGGACTATAGCTGCTATGTGAGGAGACTCAATGAGAGATGGTGTAAATTAACTGCATCTGGTGAGGCTGGGTGAGAAGAGGGAGGAGATAATTAGCTGGCATTATAGGAACAAGGGCAAAGAAGAGCATTCTGTATTTACGCTGAGGAAATCTGAAATAGACTACTTTGCACCCATTTGGTGCTCTGTGAGGGAACACAACACTTCCAAACTGGCAGATGTGGAACCACAGCTCAGTCAAACCCCGGATGGTACATGACAGACCTCCCACCTCCAAAAAATCGAAGCCATACTGTACACCCTTTTGCTTTTGAAAAACAAAGGGAAGAAGGCTCAGGTATGCCCAAAGCATATTCAGGAGCAAGCCATCGAGGCTTTAGTGAGGGAACAACATCTTCAAGCAAAAGCCCCACAATACAGAACATGAACAAAGGCGTAAGTTTACCATAAAATGGGTTCTCTTAAAACCTGATGGTGCCCAATTCGTGGTCACCTTTGGCATGTGTGTTTCCATGGTTAGACATGTAATATCTCAGAAATAACACATATTTCAAGTGATGCAGAAACATCACTGGGCTGCTTTCTTGTGCATAAGGCAATAAAAATAAATGCTATGGTCACATAAAACTATTATACACAGCTAAGATACAATTTCCACCTTCTCAGAAAAATTTAAGGCATTCTAGACAAACTATGAAGGCAGCGAATATGACAATCTTTTCTCTCCACAAATGCAAAAAGACTGCTTTCGTTGGTCCCTGTAACATGTGTATTGCCAAGAAGAGAACACAAGCACGTTTGGCTTTAGCAGAGGACGTAGATTATGTGTAGTTCTTTAAAGTAGGAACTGCTGCTACCAGCAGCCATTAGGACATTTGCTTGTAACATGGAATGTGCAGGTTAGCACTTCCGGGGTTGCAAACACTTTTAAAGCTGGTCCCAGGGTGTTTATTACAAGAAAAGATGGAGTGGTCATGAAGTTAGGGCACCTTCCTGAAAGAGAAGCGGAAGTGAGTGGGAAAGACCAGAGGAACGTCAGTGAGCCCAGCCTGTGCCCCGGGAAGGATGGGACCTGCGCCTGTGCTATTGCCCTGCTCCCCAGAGGATCCCTGGGGCATCCGGGGATGCTGGGAGTGACACCCACGCAATCAGCAGAGCCGGCTCACCAGTTAGGACAGAGCGCATGCCGGGAAGATGAGGTTGTGGCCGAGAAAGGAGCCCGCACTTAGCAGTAAGAACAACTGTGTTCTAGTGCCACCTCTGCCCTACCAGCTCGCAAGTCATGTCACCACTCTGGGTTCAGTGTTGTCATCTATAAAATGAGGAAGATGAACGACCCCAAAGAGTCCTCACAAGTCTGTACTTGTCTGCACTTTCAGAAATTCCACAGCAATCCCAAACAGCTCCATAAAATGGCAAAGGCGCGATATCCAGCCAGCAAACATTTTCCACCTGCCTGTCTCCATCTTCAGGCATCTCGGAGAACGTGGCCACGGCCACCTCTGTAGCCCCTGCATCCCCCAGCTGGAGGTGGCACCCTCCAGCCCACAGCTTCACCACCAGAGAATGGAGACGCTGAGCGCTTTGTCCAAGGTCAGAAGCTAGGACAGGATGTGAACGCCAGGCTCCTTGACTCCTACAGCCGTGCTAGACTTTCACGAGGAAACCAAGCTGGCTTTCTGGGGAAGGGCCAGCGGCTCCCTTCTCCCATCTGAGAATTCATTGGGATATTGGAATAACAACTTTGGAGACTGTGGTCTCTCCAACCCATTTCAGGACCTGGCTAGAAACATGAAAACCCAAAGAAAGAAGCAATAGGGAATTATTCCGTTTTTTAACGAAAGAGAAAAAATTAGGGGTGGGAATATGGGGTTTCTTAAAAATTACATGATTGCTGGAAGTTAATTTGGTATTTCTTGGTTGGTTTGTAAGTTCTGTTTCCAATCACAAAAAAACAGACAGCTGAGGATGCCTAAATCACATTTCAGTAAATTAGCATCTTGTCCCAAAGAATCCTTCCCACTCTGAATGTACTGTGGAACCCGGAACACAATCCTGCATGGTGGGCAGGAATCTCTGAGTGCAAGGGAGATCTTATCATAAGCCCCTGTGCTGGAATCCAAATAGATAGGCTCAAAGCTCAACTGCAGTCCCTGAGCGTGGCAGAAGGATGCCAGCAAACTCGGAGTGCACCTCTCTCCTAGAAAAGTGACTGACTGAGGCCATACCTGCCAGACGGGAGAGATGGCAGCCATTACCCCGCTTTATCGTACCCACTCCTCATCAGGCTGAAGTTAGCACAGCTGGAAAACAATTCCATCCTAGTTCTAGTGGCTGGTTCTAAAAGAAAGGTCTTGACTTCTTCCCAGTGTGGCCAGCAGCACAAGGGAAGCCTTGCTGGATTCTCTTAACCCCTTGAAGAAAGCATGAAACCAACCTTTCCACACAGCGCAAGGGGCCAGCAAGCATCGGTGAGTTTCATAAAGGAAAGAAACCAAAACTAATCTAGAAATCACATCTTCCCCTACCTGTCAATGATGACAGGGTCCGAAGGCGTCTCATTTCGGTTTCCACAGCTTTTCTTTTCACAACATCGACTGTAGATTAGGAGAAAATCAAAAGAGTAAAAGAAATATTAGATAAAGTAAATAATGAGCATACAATGTAAGAATGTTCACAAAAAGAAAAAAAAATTAAGTCCAAGACAGTCTTCCAGCTATAAACTGCTTGAGGGCAAAATCTGCAGCCATATTTCATTTAAAAAAGGAATCTGAAGCCAAAATACACTCATTCAAATTCTCACTCTAGGACTTACAACCTGGCTAATTCTCCACAAATCACATCTTTCCCAAGAGCCATATTCATAACTGAAACATGGATGGTTGGATTTTAAGATCTATAAGATCACTTCCAGACTGGCGCTCAATGATTTTATCACTGTATATTTTTGAAGATCTACAAGGTCACTTCCAGGCTGGGGTTCAACAATTTTATGACTATATATTTTAGGTCTTCACATCCCAATAAATATTTAAGGAGAGAAGGGGAAGGGAGGCGTATAAAATAGACGAGTAGCTGCCTGGATTATTATAAACCTTATTTACATAACATCTTTCTCTAGAGAACTTGGTGTACTTTATAAACATTTATTCATTCACTCATTTCCATCAGTTCTCAAAGATGAAGGAAGAAGACCAGAACTGTGGTGTACACTTAAAAATAGGAAGAAAATGAGGCGGAGAGCTGGAGGGTGATACCTCCAATGACTTTCATCAAGTTTGGGACAGAAATGAGACTCCATCTAAATCCCAGTCCTGAAAACTTCACTTCCCAAGATTCCCCCACTACCACCACCACAGTGCTGGCTAGCTGCTAGACAGACAGCTGGGTACCGATGCTGAAGGAGTTGGCAGAGAGGAAGCGTTAGAGGGGCCTCCAGACAAACTGCAACAGAAAAGAGTGCTCAAAACGTCCTGAGAGAGAGCAAGGCACCCCAATGCAAAGATGTCTGTTTAAAATACAAGGACACACGTGAGAAAAGGGAAGGGAACTTGGCAATCACCCCCACACACAAACAACAACATGTCGCCCAGTGCTGCTCCTCAGGGCCACAGACTTCTGAATCCTCCCAGCTTGCTTCAGACACATTGTTCATCATCAAATGTATTTCGTTCAGGATGCTGGCTTGACACGGCTTATGAGACAACCATGATCGACCCTACACGGAGGAGAAAGGGTCTAGTAGGTATGAAGAATAACCAAACTGTACTGGAGCACTCTTTCCTGGAATGGTTTCTCTGCAGCTCCAACTCGGGGCAGTGCCATGGGGAAAAATTGCTGAACTGAGGATTGGGGCTCTGGCCCAATTCAGTCAGATCTCTTTCACCCCTCTGAGCTTTGCCTCCGATACATAAAACGGAAGTGCTAGGTTCCGTTTTCTCTAGAGTCCCCTCTTGATTTAAATTTAAGAGGCTATGGGACTCCATAAGTACCCTTTGAAAATGATGTTAGTATAAGGAAAAATGAGGAAGCCACGTGGCAGCAGGGACCCAAAAGCTTTCCCTGGCCCAGTCATAGATTTGCTTTGGGGCTTTCTATAGTCCATTCACCTCTCTGATCTTCCATGGAATTAAAAATACACCAATTAATATCGCAAAACTTTTAAATCCCATCTCTCTTATGCAGGGATGTATGGATGAGTCAGTGAACAATTCTACCATCCTCAGAAGGAAAATGTATTTGAGAGATGCCAAAACATTTTCATCAGATGGGCACAACGAGGTTTTAAGAAATTTAATCAAAAGAGTAGAAAGTAAAGAAAAATTGTCTCAACTTTCCTAAATACCAGAGTTTGCCACTGGGACTTTCTGAAATAATATTTGGCTTTTGAAATTATGTTAGGTCTTAGGTTTTAAAATTTCAACCTATCCCAAGATTAACACCAATAAAAATGCTGGCCAGCTGCACACCCACTTCCCACAGCCTCAGTCCCTCCTGGACTCCCTGCCCCCACCCATTTCCGGCTCCCACTTCTACTTCTGGAGGATTGCTGTATGTCAGTCCAGTGCCTCAGCAGTGCCTCAAGCAAACCACTTTTCTCAGCAACACAATCCCAAAAGGCCCGTACATGCTAGTGGACTGAAAGACCTTCAAAATACACTCTCCTTTGATATCACCAACTTGTCCACCTAACCCCAAACGTGTGCAATGCTGTGTACCATTTAATTATAAGAACACACACTGTCAGAATGTGCCAATCTGTTTGGCGTGGGTAGGAGTAATTCTGAGGAGGCCAAGTGAGTTTCAAAATTGCGCAGCTGAACTCAACTGCTTTCCATGGGGATTTCCTCTGGAGGAAAAGAAAAACAGATAAAAATGTGAGCTTGGTGCCAGTGGAATACAATGTGGAGAATCAGCTCAGGGGAAGAAACGATATGCAAAAGAAAAGGCAGAGAAACTTTAGGGCCCGAGCTCCTCTTATCCAACAGTAACAAATTCAAATATAATCTCCGCCGTTAACATCCATCACAGAAAAGACAGACACTTACTTGGCTAGTGAACTGTACAAGCAAAAGTATAAAAATAATAGGTCTTGGTTGTATTTGCCCTAGTTGAGTCCTTAAAATTTTTCTGAACCTCCAAGTTGACCAGAGCAAATTCTTTTTCCTTTTTTTTTTTATTTTTCCTTTTAAACGAAAGTTCTCATCAATGTGTCCCAGTCATCCTTTATTTTGTTTCTGAAATGACGATTTGGTCCTTAAGGCAGCATTATGAACACAAGCAGAGGGAAGTGGAGAGACCCCAAGCCCAGGACAGACCCGCACCCCACACAAGGCGCACAGCTGACCTAAGGCACGGGCCTCGGGACTCAGCACAGACCCAGTGCTGCCTTCACTCTGCTGTACAGACAAAGCCCGCACGACCAACTCCAGGTTCAGCTACTTTGGTTAGAAGGCTCTTGGAGTTATTTTCCATCAGGCAAATCCCTAAGTCTGAAGTTCCTGAAAAGTTTCTTTTTAAAGCTGACAATACCTGTAGAAGTAGGAAAAGGAAAATAAATAAATAGATAGGTAGATAGATAGAGATAGATAGATAGAGAAAAGAAAACTGAACTTGGAAATAGGTTAAGATTGTGTTCCTAACTACCCCCAAGGGGTTCAGGGTGCTCCTTTTGGCTAATGAATGAAAATGAAAGCTGTTCTCTGTCTCTGGCTGGCTTGGTTTGGTTTATTTTATTCCAGTCCTTATTTGGAGACCCTTCTACTTGCAACACTCTCAGTTTGCTCACAGGCCTCTTTAGTCCTCCCTGTCTCACTTGGAGTCTTTGATGAGGGAAAGAGAAAGAGTAAGACAAGTTGGGGCTGGAGGAGGAGGGGACTATGAGAAACTTTATCAGGATCCTGCATCTTACCTGCATTTTTTTCAGAAACAGAAAAAAGGGCGAGATAAAAGATGGCTGGGAAGAATAAAACTAATAATAATAAAAGTCCCAGCCTTGGTCAGAGGGTGTCCAGTCAGCCAAACTCCAGCTCAAGATAAGCTAATGTGTCCCTTTCCCCTTCAAAATCGTTTTTTAAAATTCAACCCTCAACTTTCAAAAATCTGTCTCTAATTTCAAACTCAAATAAGCGCACAGCATGGTGGCTTTTGTTTTGTTTTCTTCTCCCCAACTCCTCCCTGCGATTGCATAACAAAAGTGTCTAAATTCACACCATCTGGCCTATAAAGACACTGGCCCCACTGCCCGGCTGGCCCATCTGATTAGGGCCCTGTCTAGGCTGCGCCTTGTGGCGAAAGTCACAGCTGTGGGGTTTGCTCGCGCTCAATACAACTCTGTTATTAGCCAGCTGTAGGCCTTGAGACGACTTCTGTTCAAATTATAATATCTTTTAACCCTCTGAGCATTAAGGGCACAGGGGTGGCTGGCAGCAACATAACAACTAGATTTCTCCTTGCTAGTAATTGGCAAAATGAACTAAAGCAGGGATGGGAAGGGCAGAGACAATTGGGGAAGAAAGAAAAGTTATTCCTGAAGAGATTTATTTTCTCCTTTTGCTTTGTTCCCCACGCAAAGCTAAACACCAACTTGTGAGCCTCTTATAAAAGATTACAGAACAACAACAAAAAAAAATCCAGAAAGCACCAGGTGTGCCAGATAACCCATGAAGATGAAAATAAGGATGTGCAAGAACCACTGCGAGAGACAGCGCCGTGGATTCACCTCCCCAGCACTGACTACTGCGACTGGCTCTTCAAGTGTGGGAGAAGGAACTTTCCCTTCCTGGAGAACGGACCTGCTCTGACAGATTGAATGAGAACTTCCCTTTCAGATGCAGCCAATATTTGCCTTCCCCCACCTCATGTCCACACACACACACACACACACACACACACACACACACACACACTCTGCAGGCACTACTCATCCACTGGATCATTTATTTGCCCATAATTAATATTTGTTTTAAATTCTAGTTTGGGAAGAAAGTAACAGAGCATCTTCCCAGGTCTCCAATGCAGAGAAGTTACAGTACATTAAATTTTTATATTGTGTTACTAATGCAGACTAAACTAGAGGCTTTAAAAATTGATGCTGCTACTTAAACAGCATAAATGAGAAGGATTTGATTGGGCTTAAAAATAAAAATGTCAGCCTTAACTACAGCTGGATGGGGCATGCGAGTATTATTTAAAGCGAAAGGTGTAATTCATTAGACAACGGGCTAGCTTAGGGGTTTGTTGCCTTTTCTGTTAAGAAGGCTATCTCTCTGAACAAAGACACTTAAAAGTGAAGAGAAGAATAAAAAACCTCCCTTTGATGACCCAACCAAATGAAAGCATTCTATTTAGTCTAAGTATTATAAGCAGGTGCATCTTGGAATTGTATTTCCTTTCCGAACCAATCTACCAAGGGGCTCTGGAATAACGGGGTATCCACCTATCTTCTTACTCCATCTCCCAACCTCTCGTCAAGCTAATCGGGCCAGGGAACCTCAGCCTCCCTCGACAACTACCCCTGGCAGAGTTTGGCTTTGCATTTGGCAAGTTTGCTTTTCTAATACTTGCTCAAAACCAAAACCCAAACAAACGTGTCTGATTGTTATGATTTCTTCCTTACTGGGCTGATGAGGGAAATAGGGCTTCAGGCATCTGACCATAAAATAGTTCCTTCAAAATCACGGCCTACAATTGCCCAAAACTAGCAAGTCTGGGGTTAGAAAACGCCTAAGCAAAAGTAGAGGGAAGAATTGAGGTTTTCCTTCCAATCAGATGGGGGGGCGGTTTGAAAGAAATACATTCATAGAATAGATGTTTAAATTTTTATAGTGAATTAGACATGCTCTATTCGAAGTGTCTTTTGCGTCCCTTCTCATTTTTCGTAGGACCCCAACACCCAGCCCAACACACTTCACATATTAGGCACTCAAAACACATTTGTTGAAAGAATAAGCGTACGGGTGACTTTCTCCTAATTTATTTTCTTCTACTCAAGCAGAAGGAAAAGGGCAAAACACAGGACTCGGGTTGGATCCGTGTCTGAGGGCAGAGGGGAAAGGGGCAGGGACCCAGGCAGACCGCACCGTTCGCAGGGGCCCGCGGAATCCCGCTGCGGCTGCAGACCCCGGACCTCGGATCTGGGGGTCTCCCCGCCCCTCCACCTACTGGCGCAGACAGGACTGATCTTTCCGGAGGTTGGTTCCTTCTGACCCAAGAAAAGCCCCTGCCGTGAAGTCTCAGGAGGAGTGATTTCCCCAGGAGGAAAGAAGCCTGCGCGTGTGGCAGACAGGTGTCTAGAAGCAGGGGGCGCCCGGGAAATGGGCCGCTCAACCCTCACGTCCTTGCGCGCAGTCGGGGCTTGGACACAGTAACTTACTCCACAAGTGGCTGAACTCTAACCAGAGCGGGAAGGGCGGGAACCCAGCGGTCGCCAGAGATGGGTTCAGGGAAAGTCCCCGATCGGAAACTGGACCCCATAGCTGGCTCAGGACTGCCCGCGCTCCTCGCTGTCCAGGGACCCATGGACAGTGGGCACTTTCCAAATGGCCCCGGGAACTCCTGCGACGCCAGGGGGTGGGACCTTGATCTTCTGGGTTTCCCTTCCTCACCGCCAGCCCTAAGGAACCGGCCTTAAAAAGGAGAAGGGTTCTAGCGGATCTGCCGGGGCGAAGCCACCCCGGTGCTTTGGTTCCCGGAAATCGGTCCCGGAACGAGCCCCAGCGGGGCAGACGCACCCACCCACCCGGCTTTGCGGCCGGGTCCCGGGAACAAGACGACTCTTACCTGCACATCACCTCGTGTGTCAGGAGCACTCGGCACATTTCCGGATTCTTATTCTGTCCCTCGTAAGCTATGGGCTGCGAACCGGGCGGGGGGGGGGTCACAAAGAGCGGACTTTAGAGCCGGCGCGAAGTCCCCTTCCTCTGCTACCTCCTGCCTCCTTAGGGTCCCCACGCGCACCGAATCTGAGCGGTTGCCGGCTTAACTCGGTTGAAGCAGTAATCCCGGAGTTCTTAGCAGAAAGGAATGCTTGGGGGTGAGGGGTTGACTCTCCCAATAATTGTTTCTTCTCTTCATCCCTTTGCTGGGGGCTTCCTTCTGCCCCCAGCGTTTCCCCAAGCCACATAGACAGGACAACTGGGGGAGTGGAAAAGGAGCGGGGTGATGCCGAGGAAGTGTGGGGTCCAGACCAAGGAAGCGTGTGTGGCCCGGGGACAGAGGTAGCCAAAGAGCCAAGCGGCCCACTGGGCTCACCTGCTTGGTGACCGAGTCGATCAGCCTGACGTAGAGGTCCTGCTCCGTGCGGACACCTGCAGCAGAGGGGACAGTCAGGAGTCACAGGGCAGCGTCCCTCTCCTGCACCCTTCCCCTATGGGGGTGCCCAGGTTGAGCTGCCCCGGTGGCCGAGACCCTCCCAGTCCCCACTGCCAGCCAAACCTCTGAAGCCCTGTTCCTCCCAAGTCCACCCGGCCAGTGCCGCTCACGGCAGCGTCCTCAGGAAAGGGAAAAGCATGTGCCCGCCGGCGCTGCAGACGCCTGCTCATGCCGGCTCACCGTTGCTGTAGAGGAGCTGTAACTTGTAGTGGGTACCATTATTGGTCTTCTCGTTCCCTTGTTCCTGGAAAGACAGAGGCACTGGGTACCCTTGCTTTTCAACTGCCCCCCCCCCCAAAAAAATAAGGGAAATGGGAAAGAGTGCTGCTCCTCCACACCACCACTAGCCCTTCAACAACCCCTCTGCCCGGCCCAGGGTCAAAGGAGAGAAGCGAGAGAAGTGCCACCGCCAAGGGCCACCTCGGAAATACGCGTGGCTCACGGCCGCTTGACCCCCTCCAATCCTCTGTCTCTGCCCCTTAAAAATGTCACCAGA
>PVJO010028997.1:0-17396 GCA_004026905.1 Hystrix cristata
TTGTAGTGCAGATGTGCTTGTGACAGATTTGTCTTAATTTTTCCTTCGTTTTTAGGGATAGTTTTGCTAGATGTAGAATTCTTGGCTGACTTTTGTTCTTTCAAAAATTTAAGCATGTTATCCTATTGGTTTCTGACTTCCATGTTTGGTAAAGAAATCAGGTATTAATCTTTTCAGGATTCTTTGTATGTGATGAGTTGCTTCTTTTTGTCGCTTTCAAGATTCTCGTGTCTTTTGACAGTTTGACTAGTGTGTCTTAATGTAGAACTCTTTCAGTTTAATCTGTTTGTGTTCATTGATGTGGTGTTAATATTTTTTATTACTTTTGTAAAGTTTGCTACTATTATTTCTTTAAATGCCCTTTCCCTCTTCAACTTAAATTATGCATTTTTTGGTATACTTTGTGGTGTCCCACAGATCTCTGAGGCTCTGTTCATTTTTATTCCTTGTTTTTCCTTTCTTTTCCCTGGCTGAATAATCCCAATTGATTGCTCTTCAAGTTTATTAATCAGATATGCTGTCATTTCAGTTATTATGCTTTTTATTTGTTTGGCCTTTGTGAAATACAGTTTATCTCCATTTTTTTTCTTTTAAACTTTTAAAAAAATTTTAGTGGTACATTTTAGATATACATAATGATAACATTCATCATAGGGACTTTGTACCCGTACATGATATATCTTGGTGGTTCTTTTTTTCCTATTCCTCTCCATTTGTTGTACTTTCTTTGACACATTGAATTCATACTTTAGTTCTTTAGACATATTTTAGTTCTTTGAACATGTTTACAATAGCTAACTTTTAAAGTTTTGATTAATAAATCCATCATCTGGCTTCCTCTGAGACAATTTGTATTGATTGCCTTTTGTTCTGTGGATAGACATTTGCATGTCTCAGAATTTTTGTTTGAAAACTGGACATTAGAATAAAATATAATTCTGAAAGCTTGAATGTCTGCCCTCAGCAGCATTTGCTTTTCTTACTGTTTGTTGTATATGTGCTGTTGAAGTGAGCACATCTTACTATTTGTTGTACTTGTTTCTTTTTCAGTGACTCTTACTTTCTTTTTTCAATGACTTTTTCTGAACCAATTATGTAAAATCTGTATGCCTTGTTGTATGTTGCCATGGTGAACTCTCTTTGCTTATCTTAATGTTTAGGCAAGATTTGGACAGAAATTTCCTAATCCTCCTGGGAGTAGTCAGTCTCTCAGTTTTTTTTTTTTTTTTTTTTTTTAGATTTTTATTAAAATTTATCCAAAATTACACAAACTTACAGACCATTACACAAATTTACAGGCCATACTACATTGTGCCTTTTGCTTATAACAATGAGCAATGTAAACAACCACATAGATGCAGTGTTAAGTAGCAACTACATGAAGTTGACTGAGTACCTAGTGTACATATTTCTGTTTTAAGTTTGGGTTATTAGGTTCTTGTTTTTAGGATATCTTTATTCCTCTGAATTCTCATTTCCCTCCCCCTTTGCCCTCTTCTTGTTTCCTCGGACCCTTTGCCTATTGGATGAGATCTGTCCCTTTGCTTTTTTGTATCTTTTGTTTGTATTTTGCCTCACTCAAATGAGGGCTACTATATGGTATTCAAGCTTGTGAGTCTGTTTTGTTTCACTTAACATTATATTTTCCAGGTTCATCCATTTTCATATAAATGACTTTAATTTGTAGTTCTTTATGATTGAATAGTATTCCATCATGTATAGCTACCACATTTTGTTTGTCCAGTTATCTGTTGATGGATGTATAGACTGCTTCCAGAATTTAGCTATTACGAATTATGCTGCTATGAACATTGATATGCAGGTATTGCTGTAGTATGATATCTTTAGCTCTTTGGGGAAGATGCCTAGTAGGGGAATGGCTCGGTTGTATGGGATTTCTACTTTCCGTCTTTTGAGAAATCTTCATACTGATTTCCATAATGGTTTTACTAGTTTCTGTTCCCACCAACAATGTGTAGGAGGTTTCCTTTTTCACCACAGCTGCATCAGCAGTCGTTGTTGTTTGATTTCCTAATCATTACTGTTCTTTCTGGGGTAAGATGGAATCTTAGTGTTTTTTTAAATTTGCATTTCTCTAATGGCCAAAGATGTTGAGCATTTTTTCATGTATTTATTGGCCATTTGTATTTCTTCCACTGTGAAGTGTTTTGTTGAGTTGGTATTCTGTGTGCAGGCATGACAACACTGCCATGGCCATTACTTCTGGATTGTGGAGAGCTTCATGGTCAAAGACAAGAGCCTAAGAACTTCTGAGGTTTTCTCTGAGCATCTATACAGCCTTATGTATGTTTTACCCTGATTTTCAGGTTTTCCATGCTTGTTGTTTCAAAACTCTAATAGACCTCTCATTCTCTTGATTTTCCTTTTAAGATTTTTGATTAGTCTCTTTTGCCCTTGTTGTTATCCTCTGCTTCAGCCAACCTTGAAGTTGGTTCACTGGAATTATTTTATTTTTTTTTTTTTTCGGCGGGGTCGCTTTAGGTTCACTGGAATTGTTTTAAACAAATGTTCCTGTTTTAGTGAAGGTTTTTCACCCTGAGTGAGCTTCGTGTAAGTCAAATATGGGTAGCCTTCCAAGTAGGGTCTTTCAGGGAACCATCAGACAGGTCAAATAATGACAGATTTTTCTGGGAATGAAGCTTCTTTTTGGGCAGGGGTGGGGGGGCTGCTGGGGATGAAACTCAGGGCCTTGAACTTGCTAGGCAAGCTCAATACCACTGAACTAAATCCCCAACCCTTGGGAATGAGGCTTTGAAGGAGCTTTACTGTTCTTTCTACTCCCTCGAGTGGCTTTTCAGGCCGCTGTTTTTTTGTTTTTTGTTTTTTTTAAAACCGTAAATCTGTGGTGTTTTTCTCAGGTCTACAGAGTTACATAGGGAAAATGGTGCTAAGCTAACTTAGAAAAGCAAAAGTCTCTGTTGTTACTGAGTTGGCTATTTTTCCTGAGCAGACACTTCCCAGATTATGACCGGCCTTTGGTTAGTTTTCAGAATTATTGAAAAGGTCGATTCTGAGCTAGAGATGTAGCTCAGTGATAGACTGCTTGCTTGCCTAACATGTGAAAGGCTCTGGGGTCGATTTCCTGGCACCTGCAAAAAACAAACAAACAAAAAAAGTTCATTTTGACATACTTACCAGTTTTCTCCTTGGAGAAGACTTACTAAAGGTACATACGCCACCATTTTTGCTGATGTGATTCATTTCTTCTTAAAGATAAATTGTGATTCACACAGACCTTTCTGTTTAAACTCAAGACTACAATATTTTGTCAACATGTAAATGTTTACTCTGTTGAAAATTTTGGTTCTGAAATATAGCAGCATGAGTACTTATTTGCGTTATCAGGCACTACATACATTGACATTGTTAGAATAACAAAACCAACCCTAGTGTAAACTGCATGGTTATTCATTGTAGTTTAAGGATTTTCTTGGTAGTTCTTTTTGTCTTTAGGATATATTTTATTGGGATTAATTGATCAAATCACTGTCTCAAAATTCCTCGAGGTAATTATTCTGATCTAGTTGTGTTATCAACTGGCTTGCATAGTGAGTTTTATTTGTTTCATTTGGTTTCTGCTTTTTATGAATTTTGACTTTTTTTTTAACAATGTAACATTTAAAACATGACTATAAGGTAATTTACATTGTCACAAAATTAAATCTATCATCGTATTTTCTCTCCAAGTATATTTTATTTTATTTTTTTTGGTGTTGGGTGTCGAACTCAGGGCCTTGTGCTTGTGAGGCAAGCACTGTAACCACTGAGCTAAATTCCCAGCCCTCTCCAACTATTTTTAAGTAAGTTTAAAACTCTTTGTTTTAAAAATTAGAGGTAAATGCATACATATATCCACAGATATGCCTGTATCTGTGGCTATGCATTTTCTTCCCCTCTACTTTTTGCTTTGCTTGGGCACACAGAAATCTTAACACTTGTAGGTGTTGTTCTCTTCAGAGAATTGTTTTCTGTACTCCTCTCAGGAAGAGCTTTCTACTCAAAAACCTTTGATCTCTTCCCTTTCAAAACTAGAATTTAAGTCCCCCTCCTCCCTGGCATTTGGGCCTCCATATAACTTTAAAATTTAACCTATGTGTCCCTTCTGTGTTTTCTTTATCTTCATTTTTGTTTCAGGATCTTAAGATTCTCTTTCCCCTTCTCTGAAGCTTTCTTTTAGCCTGTAGAGAGAGAACCAATTGTTCTTTGTGCTCCTAGAATAATTTTTCTTTTTGAAATTAAATTCATCTGTTTTTGTGGGTAGCAGCATTGTTGATGTTATATAATTTACCCAGTGTACAGTTCTAGATTTATTTTTGAATAAAATAATACTTGTATTCTCTAAATGTATCCACTTTCCATTCCTGTAGATATTATATTTATCATTACATTTAATATTACTAATGCCAGCATTTCTTAGTTTTCTCAGTTTCAGACATTTGTCTACTATGGAAGATAACTTTCTCCCTGCCCAACCTCCTGATTCACATTTCCTTCCTCCTGGTAGTGTTAATATTCTTAGGTTAAATTAATGTTTAAATTAAGACTCCATAAATAAGTGCTGTTTGTTATGGTAAAATTTTTATGCCCAAATTTTGTTTTGAATCATGAATTGGCTTTTTGTTGTTTCAGTGTTGTGTCCCTTTCTCATGTAAATGTGCAGCCCCCAGATGGTCAAACACATCAGGTAATTTGTTAGTTTCATTCTTTTAATTAGCTGCATCCTTGATAGATTGTTTTTTTGTGTAGGGCAGTGGGCCTTTTGAACAGCTGGCTTTCTGGAAATTCCAGTCATTCTTACCAGGGTGCTGCAAGAAGCATAAGCCTGGTAGCTAATGTTTTGGTAGCAAAATTGTAGAAATGTATCATGGTCTATTCTCACCCTGACCTATGCTTGGCCTTTTTGTTTTTACTTAACATTTCTTTATATCTTCTGTTGGGGTTGAGGGGAAGGTAATAATGGCGGAAGGTAATAAAAGAGGAGCATCCTGTTCTGGAAGTCTAGAAGAGCAGTTCTAGAGATCTAATTAGTTCCCATTTAATTTTTCTTTTATTTTTTATTTTTATTTATTTATTTAATTTTATTTTTGGTTTTCTGAGACAAGGTCTTGGAGTTCAGGCTGCCCTTGAATTTGAGGTGATCCACCTGCCTCAGCCTCCCCAGTTCTGGGATTACAGGCCTGCACCACCATGCCTGGCTCTCATTTAATTTTTTTCATCAACACTCTTCTTTTCAACCTCTGCCATCGTTTCTTAGACCTTTTCAGAATTCCACTGCTTGAATGGGCTTGTGACTTGGCTGAATTCTAAAATGCTTACCATTCATTTACTTTTTTTCTTTCAGAATTTTAACTTAGTCTGTTATTTCTCTGTCTCTCTGTTGGTTTATAACAGACCATCCCCAAATCACCAGCTTATTATATTCACAGGATCTGTGGATCAGGAATTTAGAAAGGAACAGCAGGGATATCTCCTTTCCACTGCGGTGTTTGGGGTCTCAGTTGTGATGACTTTTGGCAGAGGGAGACTGATAGAGCTGGGTTTATAGTGTCTGCTTCTATGATGGCTTCTTCATCATGTGTGTGAAGTCACAAGCACAGTTAGATTCTAGGGGAGAGGACAGAAACTGTCTCTCTTGATGGGGGAAGGACAAGCTCACATTGCAGGAAAGCGTGTGAGATGGGGGTACTGTAGCCCATTTTGGAGAATATAACCTGCCATACTTTTTTTTTTTTTTAACTTTTATTTGTTCTTAAGGGTTGCTTTTTGTGTTTTTTTATTTTTTTATTTTTTTATTTTTTGTTTGTTTTTTGAGACAGGGTCTTGCTACATAGTTCAGATTGGCTTTGCGGCAATCCTCCTGCTTCTACCTGCTGAATGCTGGGATTACAGGTGTGTGCCATCCCGCCTGGCTCTTAAGGGTTGCTTTTGTTTAATTCCTTCACTCTTACTTCAGAGATGTTAGGAGGGAACAGAGACAAATCCAGTTCAAATTGTCATGTGTAACCAGAAGTCTCTTCCATGATGAGTAAACTTTCTTTCACTGAAGTGTAATTTAGATACATTGAAGCTCACACATCATAAGTGTGCTAGTCACTGAATTATTACATAGTAAACTTTTTGTATGTGTGTGCTGGGGATCGAACTCAGGGCCTTGTGCATGCAAGGAAAGCACTCTAACCACTGAGCTAAGTCCCCAGCCCGGTAAACATGTTTTTTGGAATGCTACCCCAGACCAGGAATTGAACAGTGGTTGTATTCCTGAAGCACTTTTTTAGTTGTTGCCTCTCTTCTCTCTGCCAAAGTTAACCGTTATCTCAACTGTCATTATAGATTATTTTTGCTTATTTAATTTTTATTATTATCTTTGGTTTTTTGAGACAGGGTCTCCATTTCTGAGACCCAGCCCAGTATTACTGTGGTCAGCACCTTCTGATATACATCAATGGATGGCCTTGGATTCTGCACCTAATTGTTGTTAGAGACATGTCTGTTTTTCCAAAAACATTGTATTCTAGAAGAGACCGACAACTGATCTGTTCATTCCCCATAAAGAACTGGGGAATCTTTCATAAACATATATTTAATATTCACTGTGGATCAAGGAGGCTAGAACAGACATTCCCATTTCAGGATATTTCACCTATTTTTTTGACTTCTGCAGAGTGCAAAAGTGATACACATTAAGTTGAACTGTGCATACTTTGAATTTGATCATTTTCCAGCCTAGTGAAAATCAGCATATGATCATCTCATGATGCAGCAGTACTATTATGTGCTGCTTGACTCCACCTACAGTTTTTCTCTATTACAACTTATATGAATCTCTTATATTTTGTACATTATCTCATTTGGTTTTCAGTTTTGGTGTAATTTGCTACCCAAAGTAGCTTTGGTTGGTGTCAGTATAGTTGTGAAGTAAGTATGGGAGTTAGCATGGCATGGCAGTATTTGGATATAGAGTCATCAAAATATGAGAATGAGAATGTTTTATCAGATATTTCTAAGTTATCCTGTAAATTGTACAATACAACTAAAATTTTCCCTTAAGGACTTCTGAGATTCTGGAGTATACACAAGGACCTCAGTTTGAAAGCTGCTGCTTATTAAGTGAAATCTTATAAATTGTGTTAGTATAACTACATGGTTTTTGTGTAGTTGAAGAGTTAACAGTTTGAACTAATAAACTAGAATAATTTTTAGAGAAATTACAGTTGAAAGGCATCTCAGATTCCTGATTTAGCCATTAAAATTGTATTTGCATACTAGGAGAAAGGCTGTAAATACAGGTGGAAGGCGAGGTGGCAGTTTGCAAAGGTAAGTGGTTTATAATTTTTTTTTGTTTGTTTGTTTTTGGGTGCTGGTGATCAAACTTAGGGCCTTGCTCTTGCTAAGCAAGTGTACTACCACTGAGCTAAATCCCCAACCCTGGATCATGATTTTTGCTATGATGCAACTCTTACAAAAATTGAGGAATTGGGGATTTAGCTCAAGTGGTAAGAGCGCTTGCCTAGCAAATACAAGGCCCTGAGTTCGATCCCCAGCACCACCACCCCTGCCCCCTGCAAAAATTGGAGAGCTGTGTCATGAATACATGTAAATACTCTGACAGATCCTAAAAATGAGGAACTGCTTTGGGTAGGGAGAATTGAAATTCTCCTTGGTATAATTTTTAAAATAGACTATTTTTGAAATACTTTTAGATTTACAGAAAAATTGAGAAGATTGTATAGGGAGTTTCTGCTCTCAGTTTTCCTTATTATTAACATCTCATGTTAGTGTAATATGTTTACCATTAATGAACCAATGTTGATACTTTATTATTATTATTACCAAAAGTTAGTAATTTACTTAGGTTTCCTTAGTTTTTACCTCATGTCATTTTTACTGTTCTGGGATCCTATCCAGGATGCTACCTTACATGAGTTAAGTGTCTGTAAGCCCCTCTCTGGCTATGATAGTCTCTTGGACTTTCCTTGTTTTTGAGGACCTTAGTTGGTTTTTTTTTTTTTTTTTTGTGGTGCTAGGGATCGAACTCAGGCCCTTGTGCTTGCAAGGCAAGCACTCTAATCACTGAGCTAAGTCCCCAGCCCCTTGAGGACCTTAGTTTTGAGGAGTACTGGTCACACATATGTTGCAGGGTGCCTCTCTATTAGTATATTCCTGATGTTTTTTTCCTTATGATTAGACTGGGACTATGGGGTTTTCAGCCAAAGATCATGAAGTCAAGTACCATTTTCATAAAAAAATTACACTCTCTTTGAGCATAGACTATTCTACATAAATTACTTAGGACTCTTCTGAATGGGAGATTTGTTTCTTCTGTTTACCAAAAAATGCTGTAGTTCCATCTCACAGATTTTGGCATATTGTGTTTTCGTGTATATTCATTTCAAAATATACTCTCTAATTTGCCTTTCAATTTGTTTTGATCCATTGGTGTTTTAGAAGTACGTTGGGGGATTGGTACTTACATATTGGGATTTTCTAAATATGGTATTATTGTTCTGATAACGTTTTTATATGGTTTGAAGTGTTTCAAAAAATTTAAAGGTTCTAGATTATGGTCTGTGTTTGGTGTATTTATTCTGCAGAAATACCCATTCAATTTTAGTCAGTTGTGTTCCTCAAGTCTTCTCTGCCCTATTGATGTCAATGTCTACTTCTGTCATTGAAAGAGGGCTGTAATTGTGCTTTTATTTTTTTCTCCTTCTAGTTCTATTAGTTTTCGCTTAGTATGTTTTGAAGCTCTCTTATTAGATAGATAAATGTTTAGATTGTTATATATTCTTTATGAATTGATCCTTTTATCATTATAAAATTACCCTCTTTATCTCTGGTCATATTTTTTGTTCTGAAACTTATTTGATTTTAATATAGCTCCTCTAGTTTTCTTTTGATTAATGTAAGCATGGTATTATTTTAACATGATACTTATTTTTATATTTGAAGAAAGTTGTCTTATAGGTAGCAAGCATATAGTTGGGTCTTGGTTTTTTGTTGTTTTTTTTTTTTTTTTTTGGTACCGGGAATCGAACTCAGGGCCTCATGCTTGCGAGGCAAACACTTTAAGCACTGAGCTAAATCCCCAGCCCTGGGTCTTGTTTTTGTACCCAAACTGGTGAACTCTGCTTTTTTCTTTTTTAATTTTCTCTAAAACTTTTGGTTGAGATAATTACAGGTTCATAGGTAGTTGAAAACGAAATGTACAATGGGATCTTATGTACTTTTTACCCAACCTCCACAAATGCAAACATCTTGATTAACTATACAATATAGTTATATGGTTATATAACTGTGCAGTAAATAGCAAGACCAGAAAATTGACATTGGTAAAGCTCATTCAGATCCCCCCATATATGTAGAGTCTGCCAAAAAATGTATATATCAGGAAAAGCAAAACTTGTGTAAATATTTTAATACTAAATTTATTGAGACATCATGAGATTAATACAAGTTACTTTTGGCCTCTACAATTACAAGACGTGCTCAAAGTGGTGGCCATTAACTTCCAGATATTTATTAGTATGGTGAACTACTAAAATATGTACAGTATATGTTTTTTTGGCGTGCTCTCTCTCATGCTCCCTCCCTCTCCCGCTCTCTCTCCCTCTCCCCACATATATATATAAAATATGTATATTATATACCTATACATGCATATTTTATACATACATACACAAAACATGCATATATACATACACAATACATAAATATATGTATATTATATGTATGTATTCATTTCTATGTGCGTATGTGTGTATAGCTGTGCAGTTTTATAGGTGTAGTTTTATACAATCAAGATACATGGAATTATGGCTGGTTGTGGTGGTGCATGCCTGTAGTTCTAGCTACTCAGATGCTGAGGCAGGAGGATTGCTTGAGCCTGGGAATTTGAGGCCAGTGTGGGCAACACAGTAAGACTCTGCCTCTTTACAAAACTGTACAGTCACAAGACTCTTTTTTGTCGTCCCGTTATAGCTACACCAATTTCTTCAATTATCTCCTCTCCCAAAATCTAACTTTTGGGAGCCACTAATTTGATGGATTCATTTAGCTTTCATCCTTTTGGTTATGTCATTTTATGGGTCATCCACATTACTGTGTATATTAAAAACTTGTTTCATTTTGTTTCTGAATAGTATTTCATAGTTATGGATGTATCACAGCTTGTTTATCCATCCATCGCAGGACATTGATTAGTTTCTAAGTTTGGGCTGTTACAAATAAACTGCCATGAACGTTCACATGCAAGTTTCTGCTTGGAAATTTTCATTTGTCTGGGCTGAATGTCCAGAATGTCATAACTGGGTTGTATGGTAAGGCCATTTTTAGATTTTGAAGGAACCGCAAAGTTATTTCCTAGAGTGATTATTCTATACTGTTTTACAGTTTCACCAGCAATGTATGAATGATCCAGTTTCTCTTCATTCTGGCCAGTGTTTGGTATTAACTCTATTACTTGTCTTAGTCATTCTAAGTATATAGTGATAACTCATTGTGATTTTTGGCGGGGGGTGGATGCTGGGGATCAGACCCAGGGCAAGTGCTCTACCACTGAGCTAAATCGCCAATCCCATTCATTGTGATTTTAATTTGCATTTCTCTAATAGTGATTGAAGTTGAACATCTGTTGATATACTTGTTTGCCATTTGTATGTTCACTTAAAGTAACTTTTTTTGGTCCGTTTTCAAATTTGATTAATTTTTAAATATTAGGTTTTAAAAGTTTTTTATTCTAGATATGAATCTGCTGATCAGACTACCCTTTGGTACCCTTGTGGTGAAAAAGATGGGTTGACCCTTGGCTTTGTTGTTGTCTCTGTGCATCAGATAGTACACCAGTGTGATGGTTGCAGATCTGAGGTCTTGAATGGCCTGGGCCTTTCTAACTGCTGCTAGGGAGAGATTGTCTTTCCTGTTTGTGCTTGGATTGTTGTTTTCTTGCCTCCCTCATGCCTCTTGGTGGTTCTGGATTGAAAGTGTCTCTGTTGCCCAGTCCAGTGTATATGTCCAGGGTATACTGGAAATAAAGAGAAAGCCCAGAGAGCTCACTATGTTGTCTTTCCTCTAGTCTTGGAGTCCCTAGATAGTATCCTCCTTTTCTAGGTTTCAGAGTTCTTTTATCATTGCCTTTTGAATAATTTCCAGAGTATTTTTTGTGTAAAGGGGAGTAGCAGGGAAAAATTAGTGTATGGTGTCTTGTTTGGGAAACCAGAAGCTGATGTCTGCCTTTCAATTGGAGCATTTCAAAAGTGGTTATTGATAATGATTAAGTTTGAGTCTATCAGTCCTCTAATTTTTGTTCTTTTTTTTTTTTTTTGCATTTTACTGCGTTAATGGAGTTTTTATGAATCTTTTTTTTTTTTTTTTCCGGTGCTGGGGCTCGAACTCAGGGCCTTGAGCTTGCTAGGTGAGCACTCTAACCACTGAGGTAAATCCACAGCCCTATCCCCCCCCCTTTTTTTTTTCCTAACTTAGCTGTGCATGTTCTGTTTTTTCAAATACTTTAGGGTTTAAAGTATACATGTTTACTTACTACAGTCTACTTTCCAGTAATAGTGTACCTCCTAGGTATGTACTACTTCACTTCTAGATTTTCTGCTATTGTAATTAATTTTGCTTCATTTATCAGTTCCACAGTATGTTTATTATTTTTGCTTTAAATGGTTATCTTTCAAGGAGATTTAATGTGAGAAAATTATTTTGTTATTTGCTTACATATTTACTATTTCTATTCCTTTTCTGTTATGTAGATCTTGATTTCCATCTTGGGCTATTTTCTTTCTTCCTAAAAGACTTTAAAGATTTTAAAATTTCTTATAGTGAAGATTGCTGATAATTTTTTCACCCATTTTCTGCGAAAGCTTTTTTTCTTGTTTATTTAAAAATATTGAGTTGAAATATAATTTGAGATGACACCCCTCCTCTATACTGTTTTGGGGGGTTGCTGAGGATTGAACTCAGGGCCTTGTGCTTGCTAAATCCCCAACCACTGTAAATGCTTTATAAAGATGTCATTTCATTGTGTTTTCTACCTTACATTGTTTTTGGAGATGAACTTTGCTATCATCGCTTTTATTTTTCTGTAGGTAAGGTGTCTCCCCTGCTTTGGTTGCTTTTAAGATTTTTCTCCTTATTGCCAGTGTTAAGCAATTGGGTTATGTTATGTGTTGTAGGCTTTTTTGTTTTGTTTTGTTTTTGTTTTTGTTTCTTGTGCTTGAGATCTGTTGAGTTCCTTAGACACGTGGGGTTAAACTTTTCACCAATTGGAGAAAAGTGTCTGGAGACACATTTTTACTTTCCTCTCCTACTTGCATTCCAGTTATACATATAGTAAGCCATCTGAAGTTGTTCTGTTACTTTTTGATGCTGTTTAGTTTTTTTCAATTTTCCTCCTTGCTGTGCCTCATTTTGCATTGTTCATATCGCTGTGTCTTCACGTTCACCAATTTTTTCTTTGGCAGTAGCTAATTTGCCCATAATTCTATCCGGTGTATTTTTCACCTTAGGCATTGCGATGTTCATTTGGAGGGGGGGTGTGTATGTGTGTGTGTGTGTGTGTGTGTGTGTGTGTGTATCTGTTTCTAGCCTGTCTTTAACAACAGTTACATTTTTCTCTACTTTCTTGAGCATATGGAAATCTAGTTTGACTAACTTTGTTATACTGTATCATTTCTGATTAGTTTTCTGTTTATGGTTTGTAGTTTCTTGATTGTTTGTATGCTTGGTAACTTTTGATTCAGTGCCAGTTACAGTAGTGTGAATTTTACCCTGTTAGCTTTTGGATTGTTACTGCTTCATGTTAAGATTTTTTTGAGCTTTGTTCTGGGACACAATTAAGTTACTTAGAAATAGTTTGATCCCTTTGCAGCTTACTTTACATTCGTTAAATGGGAACAGAGAAGTCTTTACTCAGGCTGATTTTGCCCCACTGCTGAGGTAATATCCTTCTGAGTACTCTTAGGGATACTACTCATATTATGAGACTTTCCTATTTGGACTTTTATGAACAGCAACTATTTTTGGCACTGTTAGAGCTGCATAGCTTTTCCTATTATTTCAGGTAGTTCTAGGGTAATTGCACCTCCACACACTTATTGTTACTCATCAGAGGATTCAAGAGAGAGTCTGTACAGATCTTCAGAGTACTACTTTGTCTGCACAACTCTCACCTCTTGTACTTTATACCTTCTGTATTCCAGCTGCCTTGGTCTATCCCAATTTACAGCTCCCTTTTGACTCTGGGGAACTGCATTTTGCCTGCATTCCCCAACCCTTGCCTTTGCATGGGAACTCCTTCTTAGGCAGTAAAATGGGACAACCCCAGTGGTCACCTCATTTGTTTCTCCTTTCAGATTGCTGCTTCATATTGCTTGTTGTCGTCTGACTACGTTGTTTCACAATCTGCTTTATTAATTAACGTAGCTTCATAAATCCGATCCCTTTTTTTTTTCTTTCATTTTGGCCAGAAGTAGAAATCGTTGATAAATTTATAGTTCTCATTTTGGGTTTATTTTAAATCTGCTGGTGCAGACTTCTTGCCAAAGAACAATTCTTAATTTGCCTTTACCACAGAAATGCCTTGTAGACTTTTTACTTAAATATTGGGTAGTATGTAACATAGTGTAATATACCAGGAAAGAGAGTAAGGAATGGTGTAGTGATGAAAGGATTCAGATCAAGTGCCACGTAGAATTAGTTTCCTAGTACAAATACAAATATTTCTCATTTTGAGGCCATAAATTTATAGTTAATGTATTCTTTAATCCAGAGCATTTAACATCCATTACTTCAACAAAATGAGCTCCATGGGCTAAATGTATTTAAGAAATTTGGGAGCAAAGAAAGTTAAAGCTCTATAGCAGCACTTCTCAAAATTAGTAATAAATATACTGACAAATCCCATGAATCATCAGTGAAATAGTATATATAGACTTAGTTCATCACTGGACTTTCATGATTCCCTTCTGAAAATCAAGATGTTACTAAATGTTTAAGAATGTTTTAATATTTAAGATGTATTTGATTATTGTGGGGCAGTTTCCTAAGTAATTTCAGGAGTTCACATTTTCGCTAAGTCGACTTGGTGATTGCTCTTGATGGATATTTAGGTTTTTTTTTTTTCAGTCTTCTATTTCAAGCTTGTATATGTTTTACAATGTATATGTTTATTTGTAGGAAAATTCTTAGAATTGCTTTGTTAAAGGAAGGTAAATACATATATACACATACATTATATTTTTAGTTTTGATAGATATTGATATTTTTCTTCACTCAAGTTGTGTCAGTTTGAACTCATACTGCTTTGAAAGCCTCTTTTTAGGGAAATTTGAATATTCTCTAGTTGTCTTCCAGTATTTCAACTTATTCTCCTATCAAATGTGTTTGAGTATTTGCTTACTGCTCTTACCAAACTATTTCTTCCCAACCTAGTAAGCTGTGAGGCAGTCTAGAAATATTTATTTGGTATTTAGACTCACGAGTTGTCTTTTTCCAGTTCTGAATTTTACCTTTTACCAACAGTTTGATCTTGGCAAGTCATTATGTTTCAGTTGCTCTAACCTGTAAGTGGGAGAACAGTGTTATCTTGGTCAAGGGATGTCGTAATTAAATGAATTAGTACATATATAGCACTTGGTGTCTAGCCTATTAATTCCATATTGATAGAGGTTTGTAGTTCCAGTTTAGTCCTTGTATGTGGCAAATAATACTGCAGCGAACATCTCTGTATGTGTTTTTTTACACAGTTTGCATAGTGTAAATATATGGAGGTAGAATTGCTGGGGCAAAAAGGATAAGTTTTTATTTTTAAAAATTTTGGTATTTTTCACACCATGGTTCAGAATAAAACTAACAGTGGAGCCAAAGCATAACACAAACTAAAAACAAGCTACATGTAGAATTCAGAGTCTGTGAACCTGACTCCCAGTTTGATTACGATGTAGCCACAGCAGGTATGTCACTTGTATTCTAAAGGGTCTGATTTTATTGAAAGGATGTAATATCATTCAAGATATATTAGTAGTATGTAGGACTTGATGGCACGTACCTATAATCTCACCAGCCCTTGGGAGGCTGAGGCAGAAGGATCACCTTTTGATGTGAGCCTGGGTTACATAATGAGACCATGTCTTTTTAAAAAAAAAAAAAAAGTGTTACCACAAGTGGTAATATTGCCTTGTTGATAATACTGAGTTATGATATACTCTGCTATCATGTCAGTACTTTTGTGGTTGGGGTGTGTGCGTGTGTGTGTGTGTGTGTGTGTGTGTGTGTGTGTGTGTGTGTGAGAGAGAGAGAGAGAGAGAGAGAGAGAGAGAGAGAGAGAGAGTGTCTCCCTATGAGATTCAGCCTGGCCTAGAACTCACCGCGTACCCTAGGCTGGCCTTGAACTCCTTGCCTCTCAGCCTTTGTAGTGCTGGGATTATAGGCCTCCACTGCTATGCCCAACTTTCGTGTCAGTACTTTTAAGAATTGTGAAGGCTTTTGCATCATTTGGTATAAATTTATAGAATGAAAAAATTTTACATTAAGCAAAATCCACTGTTTTTCACCTTAGTCTGTTATTTTTTTTTAAAAGACGTTAATACTTTCACATTAGAAATTAGGAAAAAAAATATGGACAAGTTTAGCACCAAATGTGACAGTTATGAGTAGTAAAATATTAGTTGTTTAAAGAAAAAAGAAAAAACTTGATTGTTTCCATATAGAATTGGGAAAATCTGAGACTTGGTTGACGGCAGGTAATAGGCATGGAATGAGCAGGTATTGGAGAATGGCGGGGGTGGATGGCTTTTGTTAGGGCTGAGAACTAAGATTACTGTGCAACTAATTTTAACAATGAAAAGAAAATGCTAACTATTGCAAAGGAAGAAAATAAGTAAGATTAAACAAGGTTGTTATTGCCTAAGATTGTATAATAAAGTGAGCTTCCCTTTTTTAAATTTTAGAAACAACTTGTTTTATTATAGTTAGAACCAAGGGAAAAGACGTTTTAATGTTTTCTGATTAATAAGTAAATTTAAATGGCATATATCAATGAGGTAGGAGAATAGTCATGTTAAAGTAGAGAGAGTTGGGTTAATATAATTTCCCACAATATCCATGTAGCATGTAAAACGAGGTTAAGGTTAGATACTGCACAGAAGGTGACAGTAAGCTTTTAAAGATAGGGCGAGGTAAAGAAATAAGTGCAAATTTATTAGTCAAGATACTTTCATAACAAGATACAGAAAAATTATTTGGATAGGTGGGCACCTTCACTTCAACAAGGATTAAGGTTTATAATTTCCATTCCTTCAAGGTAATTATTTTACGTATGTTTTTTCACTTCATCCTTATCTAACAAGATGTGGCTGAATAATTGATAGCTTTGCCTCAACATTTTTATCTTGGCCAGCTATCGCCTATCTTTTCAGTTTTTTCTAAACTTTCCTCTGATTCTAGGTTGATCTCTAAACAAGGGTGCTTTCGAAAAATAGTTTTATTATTCCAGTTTTAGAAGAAATTAGTGAAATTGCACCCCCACTGTTTTTTTAGCAGTGGTAAGATATTATAATTAAATATTTACGTTTAGCCAGATTTTATCTTTGATATACTAATCTTAGAGAGTCACCAACAGAAAGACTTTTATTCATCTACTTGTATATTCACCCGGTAAACTTTTTTTCTTCTATTCTTTTTTTTTACTGGTTGTTAGGGATCGAACTCTGGGCCCTGTGCTTGCTAGGCAAGCACTCTACCACTTGAGCTAAATCCCCAAACCAACCCAGTAAACTTCTTAAATGCCTCAGAAAAAGTTGTTTATATTTTGACTGAACTGACCTTCAGTGTCTTCTTCCTTATAACCTCTACACAACTGAGTTTAATTTTTTCCCAGTCTTAACGGCAAAAAACATTTCATAGTTTCAACTTTCTTTTTCATTATTAATGAGATTAAATATATCTTTCTGACTTTTATTGTCTATATATAATTCTTTTTTGGTGACTAGTTCGTGCCCTTCACTTTGTTTTTCTCTTAAGTTTCTTGTCTTTGTGTATGTTTTTTTTTTTTTAATTTTTTAATTTTTTTTATTTTAAACCAAGAACATGTATTGGTACATTCTACATACAATGGTCACATTCATTACATTTATTCTGTACCTATACATGATACATCTTGGTTCTCCCTCCTCTCCCCCACCCCTCCCCTCTGCTCCCTCTCTCCCTATTTACAGCAGGTTTATTCATCATTTTCCATATTTTCCCTTTCCCCTCTCTTTCCCCTGTTGCTTTTCTGCTTTTCCCCTTCTTTCTTTCTAGTACTCCTCTCCTCTGCACACCATCCTCCTTTTATATAATATCTATTACACCTCTTTGTTCTTATTTACAGTTAT
>PVJO010028998.1:0-17390 GCA_004026905.1 Hystrix cristata
GAATTGCATTAAATCTGTATAGTAGTTTAGGAAGTATAGCCATTTTCACGATGTTGGTTCTTCCTACCCAGGAACATGGGATGTCCTTCCATTTTTTGATATCCTTTTCAATTTCTTTTTTTAGGGTGCTGTAGTTTTCAATGTAAAGGTCTTTTACTTCTTTTGTTAGATAGATTCCTAAGTATTTTATTTTTTTGTTGCACTAATATAATTTAAAATACAAAAAACAAAAAAATTTAAATACATGTGTTTATCTTCTTAATTGATTCATTCTATCTAGAGTTATTTCAAAAATCCTTTGAAAGTATAATCTGCTATTTCAAATGCTACTGAAAGATGCAGTGTCTGAGAATTTAGCCAGCAGTGTTCAGATTAGTACAGGTGAAGGTCTACATAACTGCATTTATTTATTTATTTATTTTTTTTTTATTTTTTTGGTGCTGGGGATTGAACTCAGGGCCTTGTGCTTGCTAAGCAAGTGCTCTACCACTTGAGCTAAATCTCCAGCCCCAATAACTGCATTCTTATATTTTATAAATCTTATAAAAATTTATATTTTATAAATCTTGACAAAGCTGGTTCCATGAATGTATTTTTTTCACTCAGAAACATGGTGATTGAAGTTTCTACCAGGTGAAAGTCTTCTGGAGGCCAGGTCCTGTGAATGAGTGTATGTGTATAAAAATCAGGCCATGATTTGAAAATTCAGGCCACCAATATAACATGCTCTTCATTGTGCTAGGAATGTAGTTCTCCGACAGCACCAGTAGACTTGAAGCCTGCAGGTACAAAAACAGTAATATTCCTCTTAACTTCCTTCTCCAAATAAAAGCAAAATCAAGGCATTTTCAAAACACTGATCCATTTTATATTTTTGGTAAAGTCTTCAAGTGTTACACAATTTGTTAACACTGTTGAAGTCAGTTTCAAGTTTCTAGAAAGGTGATGAATTTCAGGTGAGCATTTCTTTTTTCCTGGAAGAACGAAGATTGGCTTAGCCTGTCCATTAAAGATTTGCTCGGTCCGTGGTCACTTTGAGGCAACTGTGGCCTCAGACTCTCAAGTGACCTCTTACTACACTCAGCTATATTTGGTAGCTGAACTCATGTTTCAGCAGAGGGCCACAATCTGGAATCCCAGCAGTAAGCTGGGAAGAAGCCCCAGGCCTGAGGGTTGGGTTCTTGGAAATTAAAGCCATCTAGTGCAGAAGGAACATTATTTATGGAACTAATAAATATGGGATTTAAACATGTTCTTTTATACTCTGATCTTGGAGGTGAATCACCGCCTGCTTTTTTTTTTGTTTTTGTTTTTTTCAACAAATCCTTAATCAATTACTATTATGTAATTCCAAATAGAAAAATGACAGTCTTCTTATTATAACTTCTGCCACATGTGTTTAAATCAAAGACAGCAGAGAGGCTCACAATGGACATCCCTTCAGAGATGCTGAAGGTATGGAAATAATTTATTCTAGAGACCAGAAAGACACAGCAATTGGAATTACTAGGTGCTTCCTTACAAATATTTTTAATTGGAAAACTATGGATACATGAAGGGTACCATGGGAACATCAAACAGGGTTGAAAGAATCTTTAAGGATCAGTTATTTCCTACTTCTGCATCCTTACTTTTCTCCAAATAAACTACACCAAAAACCTTCAAACCCAAGGACACAAAAAACAAGAGACATCAGATCAATCACTAGAAGCTCAAGGAAATTAGAGTAGAGAGGGGTGGAAAAAAGGTTAACTGTACCTATACTTTTATTTCTTCAAACAATATATTATATACCATATATATATCTATATACGCATGAACATTTGAAAAATCCTGGTGGTGTTGTGTTAGGGAATGGGATATCAGGATTAATTAGATAAACCATGAATAATGCCATATATGCAACATATCAATAAAATAAATGCTGTTTCTTAATAGAAATATAAATAAATCTACCATATCAATATTTTTAAATGTTGTTATTGAAGGAATAGTATATTGTTCAGAATCTCTTTAGTTTTTAAACCGCCTCCCCCGAATAAACAGGACCCAGGCAATAATTTTGGTAAATACCAGATAAACTTTATATCCCATCTCAGAATGTATGCTAAGGAAATGTTTTCTCATTTTAACATTATTTATAAAAAATATTTACTCATTTCCTCTTGCTCTTATGGACTTATTGAAATGAATGAGAATAGTTCCCCTTCCTCTTAGGGTATATAAAAAAGTCCAGGTTTTCTCTTTTACCTCCCTGGAAGTCTAGCCAAGTCTTGTTATGTTTTGAGTTCTTATATTCCAAGGGGAAATGGATACTTTTTTTTTTATTTCTGAAACATAAGAACAAAAAAATTGCCAATTCAGGTGTAAGTATCCTCCATGTGACATAAATTTGTGTCACTAAATTCATCCTTGAATTATCTGTGGGGAGATGGGGATCGGTGATTCTAGGGCAGGCAAGATGTTGGTCCCAGCCTGAGAAAGAACTGGGTTCTCAGAGCTAGCAGGACGGAGGGGAGGTGGGATCTGTGGCTGGTCAGGACGATCAGGTGGGACAGACCATGCCTAACCATAGCAGGGTCCAGGCATAGGTGGCCTGGACCTGAGCGTTGAGCATCACGGCCTTGGAAACCACAGTGAAAAGGTCTGTACTTTGTGATGAACTGCGGGCCCTGGCACAGTGAGGCCCACAGTGA
This sequence comes from Hystrix cristata, assembly GCA_004026905.1. Classification (NCBI taxonomy): domain Eukaryota; kingdom Metazoa; phylum Chordata; class Mammalia; order Rodentia; family Hystricidae; genus Hystrix; species Hystrix cristata. The sequence goes on from PVJO010028998.1 coordinate 2,697, forward strand.
ATCTCTGGTGATTAGGTAAGACTGCTGACCAGCAGAGTCCTCTCTCACACATCCTGGATTACCTGGTTCCTAGATCTTGATATAATGCCAGGTAGGGAGAAATCCGTAATGAGAATAAAATTAAAAGAGGAAAACTTACCTGTTTCTGAGAGAGGTCTCAAAACTGGATGTGATTTTATTAAAAACCATAAAGCAACAAGACATTTTATTCATCCTGTGTATAGTAAAGACAAATATATGTTATAAAAATATTGCACAAGCAATATTATATAAAAATCTGAAATACCAAAGTTCTCTTCCTTAGAAGACTTAAATTGGTGGTTTGACCAAAACTCTTAAATTCTGTTGTTTCATTAAGGATGAGATTAATGCCTGGAAATCAGCATTGTTATACACGATTGTGCTGTTTTGACCCAGTTTCGAAGCCCTCACTGGAAGCTGGTCACTGCCTGTTCTTCGGCAGCCTATTTACTCTTAACTACCTTTCCCCTTGGGTCAGTGTATACCTACTGTAATCATCCCAGGACCAGGTACCAGAAAACCAGTGGCAGCCCTTATGCCCAAGTGCCATTGAATCCTATCAGTTTACTCAATCCTAAAGCTGCTTATCATGCTTAACTGTCTCTTCTCACAAAAAAAGAAGGTGATTCTCTACAGTAGCCCTTCTTCTGTCTCTTGATTCACATGCTCTCTCTGCGCGACTTTGCGTGGTTGCCCCCAGAGGACTGAGTAACAAAATTATAAGCCTCTTTTCAGCCATTCTTGTTCTACATCAGGCCTTATCTTACATCACACAAGGTCACATGATTAAACCAAGGTTTTTGTGCTCTTTTCCACACTTACCAATGTGGTTCATTTCCATGTGCATGTGAAGTGGGCAAGTGGAATCAGGGGCCTATTTCTAGGTTCCAGGGTAACTTCCAAATAAACTTACACAAAGTCCTGCTCTTCTGAAGCTCATGCCATTTGAGTTCACCATCCTGGACTCTATTTTATTTAATCAAGACTTTGGATCTAGCTGGGGTCTTCGTTCTCTTCTTTGCCCCAAGTCCTGCCATTCTCCTGGGTTACAGCAGCACGTGTTTATTTATCTGTTCACTCTATGACATACTGTATTGCTTCATATTTGTCTGTTGGCCTTCATTGATCTTTACCTTCTTCATATTCAATCTGTCAGTTCCATGGCCACACTTTGTTGGGCTCTGCTTCCAAATACTAAATCGAAATACTCATTGTCAAGTGCTGGGGGTTATACCTCAGTGCTAGATGCCCAAGGGCTCTGGGTTCAATCCCCACAACTGAAAACAAACAAATAATGAAGAAACCAAACCCCCAAAATGCCCACCATTAATCTATTGTGAATAGGAAGTTAGTCCAAAACATGATGGCTTAGAACAATACACATGAACTTAGTATGTTTTTATTCAGAGCATTGAAAATTATCCTCATGGATTTTAAATCACCAAAACAAGCTGTCCTGTCTTCCAGGCCAAGTCTTGTATACATATTTGCACATCTTTAGATCCATTTAGAAGTGCACTAATTTCTGCATGCTTTAAGTGTTCTTATCTTAACAGATACCATATTTGAAATATTTGCTGTTTAAGCCTTATGTTTTAATTTTCACTATTTTCCTTTATTCTGAGCACATATGTGAAATCATCTTTACCTCAACATTATTTATAATAGCAAAATATTGGAAATATTATAAATCTCTAGTTTATAGGATTGTTAAGTAAAGTCATAGAATTTTAAAATGCTCATAGAAATCAATGTTTGCAATAGCTTAAGAAAAACTATCCAATGTCAGTAGAAATAAGAAAGTTATTAAAAAAAAGAAAGCTACTTATATTTATACAATGAAAACATTACTTAAAATGTTAGCATCTTTTTATTGCTGAGGATTTAGTGTTTTGAGTTTTAGTAAAAGTGAAGACTTGACTGGATGAGACAGTTTGATCTTTTATTTTATTTTTCTTCACTAGAGGGGAAAGATTAATCTACCAAGATAATCGTATAGTTTGAAATGGACTTGACATTTATTTGACCTAAATTAAAGCTAACAACATTTTGTTTCTCTTAAAGTTTGTATTTTATGCGTGTCATGGGTGTACTTAAGGGAATATCACACTTCCAAGTATGGTGATTGCTGCCAGACAATGGTGGACAGCTGAGTAACCATTTCAGAAGTTGCTTCCCAAAGAAGCCCACGGTGGAAGGATGTGGCTGTCACTCCCTGGGAAAACAGAAAGGAAAAATAAGACAAAGGAGGAAATCAGCTGTTGGACCAAAGAAGGACTTAAACACTGAAGAAATGCCAACCATTGAAGACAGTTGCTTTGCTACAGACCGTCCTGAAGCCTGTCTTCCATCTTCTGTTGCCCTAACAATTCAGCTCCTGCTATTTTGGGAAAGAATTTATATAGAGCTGGCATATCTTTATCTCCCAATGTTTCCTCTCCTTGACTGGTTAACAGGTGTTGAAAAAGCCTGTGGCAGAAATATCACAGACCAGTGAGTTCCTTTTAATTTTACACCTGCCTCTACGGTTTGGTTTGAATGTATTGTTTCCAGATCAAGGAGATAGTTTATTTGTTTCTGCAGAATAAAGGGGCAAATAAAGTGTTATTGACATACTAGCTTTTTCATAGGGACACATATATATTTATTAGGACAATAGGTTTATTTCTGTTTTTAAAATGTAATACTGAATCTCTGATTACTCAACTAGAGTCTAAGGAAATTTAGTAGAAAATAAACTCTTTTAAATGAAGGGTGTTTTCATTATAACTGTAAGCGAGCACACAACCATCTTGGCTCTTTTTCTTTTCTTTCTTTTTTTTTAAATCTATTATAGCTGAACAATTAAGTAGTATTTAATTTTGTTAAAGTCGTATGCCAAGTAAGCCTCTGAAACAACAATCACCCTAAAATCAGAGAAAAAATGAAACAGTGTAATGTTAAATTGCTAAATCCTAACTTACGATGCAGACCTAATGATGAAGTGGGGATTATCCTTGGTATTTCTCTATTGAACAGTCCAAACTGGCATATCCTTAACCTGGATATAATGAATGGTCCTCCCAGTGGATGACCACAACCTTAATGGTGTTTTTAAAATCACCGATTCCATCAAATCAGAAACAGAAAATTTGCTATTACAGATTTGGTTAAAATATCTGTTCGGTGCCTATTTCAGTGGGCTGTCAGCTGAAGTTTGCCTTCACCCCTGAAGGGACACAGTATACCTCTGGCAGGCTTCGGATGGATCCTTCAGCAGCTTTGCCATAACACACACACATGTGGCAGCAGAGTCTTACCACACTCACCTTGGCCCAGGAACACAGGCGTGACATGGCACCCATGATGTCCTCCACTAAGGAAGTTCATCTCAAACACTCATTCAGGACATGTAAATGTTCACAGGTGAGCTTTGAAAGACCATCACTCCCCACATACCTGCAATGTCCTGCCACTCTGGTTAAATACCTGAAAATTATTTGGTAAACTGAGGGCTGCTCCATCTCAGATACTGCGGAGACATAGCTGTCCTCTTGCTCAGCGCTCACAATGTGAAGATGAGGCAAGGAGATGGGGACAGTTAGGCAGATAGGGCACAAGTCCTGAACAGTTACAGTAAACTAAAAGTCAGGGCTCAAGTGAGTTAACACTCCAGAGGGCCCAATACTTGAGCAAACTATCAGAGTCTAATGGAATGTAAGGAGCGAAGAACAAGTCCCTAAACAAATGGGACAGACCTCGAGGAAGTGAAATGCAGATGAAACACTTTGTGTTCTGGATGTCAATCCTCACTTCACATCACATTAGCTGGTCCCCGAAAACTGTGTAAAAGGCCAATGGACTTCAACATCTATGGTGTCTACCTTAGCAAACCTCTCTCCAATCAGTGGGAAGCTTTTCCTTTTATTCTTTCTAACAGACAGACATTTGGCCGTTCCCCACCGCTTGCTGGTGACTGTTTTGTTGACTTCAATCTTTGTTGCCTCAAAACAAGAACTCAAGAGCCAGAGGGAGCTGGTTACAAATACATGTCCAATGTCCCTTAGTCCTTTGGGTTCTGGAGCAACATATTCTGTGTTCGCAGGTATTACTTTATTATGCTGATGTTGTTTCTTGAAAATTGTCTCAATCAGGTGAGGGTTCCTCCAACAGCATGCAATGAAATCTACCCCAGTTGAAATCAGCAGGCATGCCAGGTATTGCTTAGATACTCCTGCACTGTGAGGGGTTTACAAACTCCTCTTAGACCTTGTAAAATCTCTAGATCTTGCCCATGAGCTTGTGACACAAAATGCTGTGCCTCCCCTACCCTGTGCTATACATCCTTGGGCAGCACAGAATGGCCGCGTCCTGGGTTCCGGACACAGATTTTCCAGCAGCCTAGAACCTGTAACCTTTTGTAGCTACTTGTTCATTTTTTAAAAATGAACAATTAGTTTGATGGAATACAAACTAGGTCCAGGTACCAAACAGAAAAGGCGAATGGATCCAAGTTATCAAATTGTAGGCAAGTGTAGAAGAAAGGCGGTAGGCTCAAGCAATTGAACATATTTGTTAGAGGATGGGTGAAGGGTTAGCTCGGGGAGTTCACCTTGACATGACACACATAGAGGAGTCTAAGAGTCTAAAGCATTGGGAGTAAAGGGGGAAGTCTGAGAATAGAAAGGGAGGGTGTGATTATCAAGCTTCTGCACAAAATCCAGATATGGTCATGGGAATAGGCAGTTGAGGTGGAAAAGAAAAACTAGTTTTGAGCTTCTGTGTGTTGTTTACATACTCTGGGGTGTGCTATCACCTGGCTGTGTCTCCTAGACCCATGTGTTAGAAATGTGGATTTTCAATGTAACAATTTTGGGCATGGGGCCTAGTGGGAGGTGTTAGGTCATTGGGCTCTGCCCCCATGAATAGATTCACCACAATAAAGAGCTGGAAGCCAGGTGTGGTGGTGCACGCTTGTAATTCCAGCACTCAGGAGGCTGAGGCAGGAGTACTGCTGCAAGTTCAAGGCCAGCGTGGGCTATGTAGTGAGTTTAAAGCCAGCCCGAATTACAGAGCCAGACCCTGTGTCAAAGAAAACAAAAGAGCTGGAGGGAATGTGTTAGATCTTTTGCAACGTCTCTCCTTCTTTCTCTTTTGCCTTCTGCCACAGAATGACAGGGCAAGAAGGCCCTTCTGCAGGATTCTGGCTCTTTGAGACTAGACTCCTCAGATTCCAGACTCCAAAATTATGAGAATATTTTAAAAAATTAATTACCTGTGGTATTCTATTATAGCAAAATAGGATGAAAAATTGTGGAGGATGAGTTGAGGTTTGTTGAGTTCTTACCTGGTAAGTGTGAAGTCTTCCAACAACAAAACAATAATAGAATATCATGAGTATTAAGAGGAAAAAAAATTTAACCAAAAAAAGAAACCAAAGAAAATCATTTGTCCATTAGTTGAAAGGCTTTGAGATGTAGACTTTGGAGCATTTGTCAGAGATTATATGATAGAGAATATTGCAGAGTGCCTGTGTGCAAGACCAAGTTTTGAATCCTGGTGTTATTTACTAGCTGCACCATTCCTTTGATCCTTATTGAATCTCATCTATAAAGTGACAAAAATGATAATAATAGTGCATGAAATTGTCATGAAGGTCAACATAATAAATGGAATGATATTAGCTTATTGCTTAGCATACTGTGATCTCCTGAATTAATGCTACCTCTTGTTATGAAACAATTCATTATCTTTGCTTTCAAATATGTCATTGTTCTCCTACTTTGTATATTAGATTTCACTAATGTTTTAGTATTTTTATGGCTGCTATAACAGCCGTAAAATGATCTCGAACTTAGTGGTTTTAACAACACAAATTTATTCTTACAGTCCTGAAGGTCAGTTTCACTGGGCTCCAGTCAAGGTGTCATCTGGGCTCCAGAAGAGTGTGCCTTGTGCCTTTGCCAGCTTCCAGAGGCCATTAGGCTCTCTGGCCTGCAGCTCCCCCTCCATCTTCAGTCTGTCCCTTACTCTCCTGCTGCCACCACATCGCCTTCTCTGACTCCCACCTTCCCCACATTAGGGCACTGCAATTACTGTGGATCTATCCGGGTAATACGAGATAATCCCTTCATCTCGACTTCTTTAACTTAGTCTATTCTGCAAAGCACCTGCTGCTATGCAAGTTCACACATTCGCAGGATTTAGGACACTGCCCTCTGTTGGAGGCAGGAGAGGAGGGTGTCATTCAGCCTAGACATGAGAGCTAGTCATGAAAAGTGGATATACATACTGGAAGCTGAACAGGAGATAATATGTAAAACTCCACGTGCTTCTCTTTCTCAATATTATCATTCGCAAACAAATCACAAATTTCCAAATAAACAAGTAAATAAATAAATGACTAATGGATGTGAAAAATACTCTTCCTTCCCATCCTCACCTTTTTCTTCACCAGCTTGAATTTTTATGACTCAAAAATAAAACATTGACAGCTACCTGCTCCGTTTGCCCCGTGGAGGGCCTGAGGCTCTATTCTGCTCTTTCCTTGAAGACAAAGAGGCTTCCGTCGTCTTCCCACTGTCACCCTGGTCATGCGGAACCGCTGCTCCACTCTCCCCACCCTTCTTAGGATTCCACTGTATTTCCATATCGATAGCAGCCAGGAAACTAAGCATATTAAGACACTAAGAAGAAAGGGAACTAGTGTTGAATCTTAAATTGCAAGCATCAACACGTAAAAATCAAGAGAAAATAGCATCAAGGCAGAAATAAAAGGAAGCAAGCTGCATTTCAGTTTTGTTTCGCTTCGTTTTTCTTCACTAAATAGCCCAGGCCGATCTTGAACTTAGCATCCTCCTGCCTCAGCCTCCCCGAGTGCCTGGGACCACAGGGCCTTGCACCTTACCAATCCGGTTCCAGCTTAATTTTTAAAAGGTACTTCTTGGCCCATGAAAATTCCAAAGAGAGTTTACAAAGAACAGTGACGACCAGCTTCTTATTAAACAAACTCATGTGCTCATGTGTGCCCCCCTGTCTTTTGTTTTGCATACAGAGAGGGCAAGACCCTGCCCCACACTGTGCAAGTTCATTCTAGTTCATCTCTTTCAAGAGGTCTTTGATTTTTTATCTTGTGCAGATGCCCCCAGATTTCTCTGCCTCAGTTCCCTCTGGATTAATCTTTAACTGTTGGAGTTACTATGGCTTCTGCCTTTTCTATTTTAAAATTCTTATTGAAGAGGAAAATTTAAACATTTTAAAAGCTACTTCTCACAAACCTACCTCACCCCACGCACGACGAAGGGAAACTGAAACTGAATGCTTCACGGAGCAGAAAGGAAACCGAAACCCGCCCTGCAGGCATAAAAGAGCGGTCGGGGCGGCCAGACGTGCCCAGTAGGTCCTGTCCTGGGGCTCCGGGGACCTGCAGCTTCCCAGGAGCTCGGCGCCCTCCGGGCTCCTCCACGTTTCCTCTGTTGGGCGCGCAGCTCAGCGGCTCTGTGGACGCAGCAGGTCCGGGGTCCGGGTCCGGGCGAGGAGACGGGGTGCTGGGGGGCCGGCGAGGGGTTGGGGGCGGCCGGGGCGCATCCGGGTGCGGGCGCGGGGACTGGGGCGCCCGGGGGTGGGAGGCGGAGGCGGCGCGGCGGCCGAGGACAGGGTGGGACGGGCGGGAAGCCGCGACCTCCCGGAGGCGAACGCCGGAGTTTCGAGAGCGGGGAAGCTGGTTCGGAGGACTCTGGGCTGTCGAGGAATGCGCGAGGGACCCCGGATGTGAGCCCCGGAATGAACTTGGGCCCTGACAGCAGTGAGTACGCTGCTGTCGCGAAACGCAGCACAGTAGGACGCCTCGCACTTGCGGAAAGGGACTCCGCCTCTCGGCGAGCCCCCTGCAGGATTCCTGAGCCTGGAAACGTCGGTGGCTTCAGACCACTTATGGCTCACTCCCCAGAGTTAAAAAATGCATTCGCACGCGGGGGGCAGGTGTCAATTTTCTACTGTGCATAACCAATTATCACACATTTAGAGCCTTAAAACAACGCAATTTATTATGTTAAAATGCTGTGAAGACCCGGCCCGGTGAAGGGAGCCCTCTCGCTGAGCATCTCCCCCGGCGGAAGTCAGGCGTCTGCAGGGGGCGCCCTCCCCTCCAGCCCTGTGCTCCGTCGGGTTGTTAGGAGGAGTCCAGCTCTCCTAGCCTGTTCCCGGGCTACCTGGTGGCCAACTCTGGTCCCTGCCAACTTGCCGTCTCCCGAGATGGCTGTGCCTTCCAAGCCCCTGTCCCCCACGAGGCGTCTTACATGCTGTAACCTAATCACGGGAGACTTACAGTCTCGCAGCCCTCCACGGAAGAGATTCTGAGGCCTGAGACACCGCGGTGGAGGAGGGTGGAGACGGTCTTCAAACTGGCTGCCTGCCCTGGGCGGGTCGGCTCTTCCCCTGAGAGGGTCTCCTGAATCCACTCCTTTGATCCATCTGTAATCCCCGATTTCTCTTCTTGGCTCCTCCCCTCTCCTTTCCCTCTCTTTCCTTCCTTCTTACTGATGCATTAGAGATTGCTTGAATTGGATTCCGAATACAATTCTGACAGCACTGTGATTAGTTCATAGGCTTGAAAGTTTCTTTCAATTTCTTTCATCTCCTTACAATTTATTTGTTAAAATGAGTCTATGTGTCCTGTAGAGATTTGCCTAGCTCTTAGGGTGTCGTTTAATGTTTCTCTGAGCTCTACAATGCCTTGAGAGTTAGCCATTACTGCTATAGTTTTGACCAAATTCAGTTTTAATTTCTTTTGATGGGTGGGCTGTAGCTGGTGATGTTCTGTCACCTAAACAAACCAATATCTGTTCATACATTAGGAATTGTAAAATTACCGTCATTCCTTCTTTGTTTAGTACTTGGCATTATTTCTTGAAACTCTCTCACATAGAATGTTTCGGTAATTCATTGGTACAATAAGTACAAGGAAGTCAGAATAATTTCTGATCCCAGTCACTTTTTTGACATTATATGTAAGTGATACTCTGAACTTCCTGCAGGGAAAGATGAGGAACTTGGCATGAATTCTTTTGTTTCTTCTGTAATTCCTTTTCTGAGCCTCTCAATTTGGTTATTATATTTTTTTTGTGTAATTTTTATATCATCAAGATTTACCATGTTTTCTAGCCTCTGTAACATTAATTCGTTGTTTCTATGTTGCATCAAAAGTGGAAAACCCCGCAAACAAACAACAGTTATGAAAACTATGATTATGTACACATTATTCCTTGTAGCAGCGATCTATATATTTGACTAGGAAAAGTAGTTCTGTAACTATGATTCTATTATTTGAAATAGACTTTCTGAATTCAAAGCCTCATGGACTCTGTTATTTTTCCTTATATCGCTCTCTAATTTTTTGAATCAAAGACAGTTTCACTGTTTTTCCTTAATCCTTGTCCCTCCCCCACCATTTTCTGTACTTTTTTTTGAATAGAATGATCATTTAAGATATATGGCGGATGGAATTTCTATCTTCTTCATGTCTAATTATGTGTTTTCTCTTTCTCAGTGAATTGGACGATTACTTGGATGCAGAAATCTAGTTTTGAAATATTTTCTCCTTAGAAAGTTGAAAATACTATTTTATTAAAATATCCAGCAATATTGCTTATTTTAGTTCTTTGGATTGTATATCAGGTGCTGTTTTAAGCAGTTCGTATACATCTGTTCATACATTTTAGTAAGTTGGAAATATAACCACCAGAGATTAACATTATTGTCTCATTTTACAGATGAGTAGATTGAGGCCCCAAAAGGATAAACTAACGTGATTAAAAGAATTGTATAGTGTGTCTGAGAACTAGGTTTAAAACCCACACAGTCTGTCAGTGTTCATACTGTTATCCTCTTGTGTTCTAGCTTCATAGCTATGTGTGTTTCTGTCTTTGCCCTCAGAGCTCTGAAACTTTAACCAGGTGTGTGTGCTTTCCTTTTATGTCATTTCTGCTCTGTATTTGGAGAAATTTTTGACTCTAAGAATGTGTTTTCTTTATTTCTGGTCTCATCTTTATATCACTTACTTATGAGATGTGACCAAAATACCTGGTGAACACTAAATTTAAAAAAATCACAGCAAAATACACATTGCCAAGAACACCCCTAAAAATTCTCTCTCTCATTTCAACACTTAGCTCATCATTCTTGCCACTTTTTGAAGCAGTTCTAGAAATCTTTCATGAGTGTCTTATGAGATGTGATAAAAAATATAGTGACTGCTGGTGCCATCCAACAGAAAGGTAGGCTGGTAAAAACATTATGGGGTATCTTCGTTGACCTCATTCACCAGATCTGGCACTGTGTGACTTCTGGCTCTTCCCCCAGATCAAAACGACCATGAAAAGTAAACATGTCAGGTCACTGAGGCAGCTACAACAGCACAACTGAAGACATTCAGGAGAAAGAACTTCCAGAGTATGCCACGGACAGGAACCTAATAACCTCAAGGGATGTAAACATTCTATGTCCTAAACATGATGATAAGAACAAGAACGAAAATGGGGAAATGGGATTTGGAGGTGGAGGGAGGGAGGTGGGTGGGAATGTGATTTTAAAAAACGAAATAAGCTACATTATGTGTATGTATCTACTCCTAAAGTTGAATGTAAGTTTCATGTATGGCAAACATGTGCTAATAACATAAAACAAAATAAAGAAAGTGGCAAAAATGATTGGATAAGTGTGTTGGAAGCCAAAGGGATCATTTTGAGGAGGATTCATGACAATGTGTTTTTTATTGTAATGCTTTAAAGAAAAGGTAAACATTCACTGTATTTTTATCATACCTTGCATGTCTTTGATTAATTTTATGCCTGACCATTTTGGTATCCCAGTTCTCTTAACACTGCAATTGCTAGTAGGTGGACTTAGGACTTTCTCACCTATCAACAATATTTCATAGTATTTTTTCCTGTGTTTCATCTATTTATCATCTTTTACTTCTGCCCTGTAAGAAATCTCTTGGACTCTCACTCCCAGAGTGACTATAAACTTGATATTACAGCAGGTTCAATTTATTTTCCTGCTCATTCATTTTTTTCTGAAATTATGTTTGTAATTATAAGAGGACTAGCTCTCACTCTCTTTATCTCTTTGCTGTAGTTGGCCTTTATTATTTTATTTGATGACAATGTTTTGACAATACTAATTAGAATTCTTTGAAGATCTGCTGTGTTCCTGAATTATGGTTATTCATATAGTTTCTTCTTATTTTTGGTTTTTTTTTGGTCTCAGATACCTGGAGTTTCTAATTTGTGTGTGTGTGTGTGTGTGTGTGTGTGTGTGTATGTGTGTGTGTGATTTCATTCAGCAATCATGATGGGGGTGCAGGTGGTTGATTATATTTTATGCATGTCTCTCTTTTAATTGAGAGAGATCAGAAGTGGAGTTAATAGCTAAATTCTACTTAAGTGTTAAAGCATGTGTGTGTTTGGGGTAGAGTTTAACAGGAAAGCTTTCTGAGGGAATGTGAGAAGAGAGCAGGCAGACAGGCTATAAAATCCCTTAGTTGTCAAAGTAAGGAGGGTTTTATTTTTCCATCATGCTACTGTTGAAAGTAGTGCCATGTCTAACAGGCACCCAAATTAGTAGTTATGGTTATTTAATTTAAAAACATTATTTCAGCTTATGCATATTGATTCTTTAAACGGTTTCTGAATTGCTATGACATTAATAGTTATGAATTTGTTTGGAGTGAGCTACTTAATAAATGAAATAATTAGGTATTTGCTTTGTTCTTATAATTTTCATGATAAGGTTACGGGTGCCAGGAATGTCTGACAACCTATGAATGAACTTATTTTCCCTCATACAGTCAGACACTATCTTTCTGAAGCTCTCCTTTTCTCTATAACATAGTTGAGGTTAATTTGTCTTGCTTGCTCAGTTCTCACTAATTTGTCTTTTCCAGTTCAATCTGGGTACAGTTTGCAGAACTGAAGAAAGGTAGTACAGCTACTGTACAATTAATGAAGTTGGGGGTTGCTTGAAATGCATGAGTTTTCAGGAAGATGTTTCAACTCCTTACCTGGGCACAGGACCCTTCATAATCTGATCCATACTTGCCTTGCCAACCTCATCTGTTGTCAGTCACTCTGGGCTTTTCTGTGTACAGTGACCTGCAGAAAGTCAAACTGCTAATGGAGTTCCACACCACTGCACATTAAACAGGTGCTGTTTTTGTTACCTAGAATGCCGTCCTTTGTATCTCTTGCATTCTCCAAAGTGCTTCCACAACTCTTTATCATCTTTTCAACTTGTCCTCGAAACCCCAGAACAGAGGACTCTGATCCCTCCAATCCAGTTGAAGAAATCCTTCTCATTCCCTGCTGGTTTCTCATGCCATGGCCACTGGAACAATCAGCACATTATACTGCAATGTTTGATTTTATGCTCTTTAAACCCTACTGGGGTGTGAGGACCATGTTTTGTACATACTTGTCCATGTTGCAGCAAATACAGTACTTGGTGAATAGGAGATGCAAAAGACGAAAACTGGGTGATTGGGATATCATGCTTACATTCCTATCTCCATTGTTTCCTAAATGTCCCAGCCCACAATAATTTCTTCTTCCTTCAAATTTACTCATTTTTTTACAGTCCTATACTTCCTTTCCCTATCATTTGAATATTGAAGTGTACATCACTATTATATGTTCCCATTCTTTTATGTCATAGAATAAGGCTATCTATCTATCCACCCACTCATCTCTCTGTCTGTCTGTCTACCTGTCTTCCATCCTATTTAATGTTTAACAGCCCACACAAATACCTCAATATTTGTTTTCACAACAAAATGCTCAAAGGCCTCTTCTTCCTCTTTAGTTCTGTCTCAGTTTTCTTTTTAGACTCTTTCTTCTCTCAGATGGCATTGATGAAATATTACTAATCCTAAAAATTGGATTTGGTCCTTTGTCTTTTTCCATGGTGCCCTCTCTTTCTGTCCAAGGAAGTTCATCTGTACCAGTGGCTGAGTGTTCTTTATTACAAACACTCAGATGGCTCCTCTATTCGAATCTAACTCACACCTGTGTTTAACCTCTAGCCGTATATATTTAACTGCTTAGACAACACGGTCAGGGGTAAATCTTAATAAACCACCCAAGTTCAGATGGTCTACAAATGGACTCCTTATCTGTGCCTCACCTGAGCCTCACTTTGAGATTTCCAGCTTCGGAATGAGTTGGTTGTTCATCTTGTTGCAGGAGCGAGAATTCCATGAGTCCTTTTCGACAGCACCCTTCTCCTCTCTTCTTTATCCATATCTGATCCATTACCAGACTATCTCAAATTCTCCTTCTAAATGTACTTCAAAGAAATCCACATCTCTCCAGATTCATTAGTTCAAACTCCCGTAAATTACAGTTGCATCAAATTGCCATCAGAACCTGTACAAATAGTAGCTTTTTCTCTACTCTGTTGACCAAAACTTTGTTCCTATTCTGTTTGCTGTACTGTAGCTGAACAATCTTTTCTGAATACAAAGCCATCAGAGCATCACCTGCTCAAAATCAATGGCTACTTTTGAATTCTAGGGTGGAGAGAAAATTCTGGAACATACCCTCAGAGGCCCTTCACGTCCTAGTATTTCTCTGTAGTATGCGCAGCCCTGTCTCTCACTTTCTCTGTTCCTGCTCTATTGGCTTCTTTTGAGACGGTAGTTCATCATTCACGCTCCTCATGCCACAGGGCTCGTACGTGTGGTGTTCTGATAGTCCCTTTGCCGGGAATACTACTTTCCCCACTTTCGTCTAATTTTCTTGTTTAATCCTTTGGAACTCATCTCTGGTGTGTTATTTTAGGAAAGCTTCCTTTGACCTCTTTAAATTATTCATATTTGTGATTTCCTATTATTTATATGATAATATGATCAATAATTTTCTTTTGTAATAGATTTGCAACTCCTTGAGAATCAAGTGCATATTGACTATGTTCATTCTTGTGTTCCTAGTGCCTGAGAGTTTGCTTGGCACATGTAGTCATTCAGTATATACTTTCATTTTTTTTTTCCTCTTTCTTTGCAGATCTGCCGTTTTCATTACTGCCATTCAGAGAAGCCAAAGGAAAGGATATTGCTGTGTTTAATAATCGCCAATTCTGACTGGAGGCAGAGATGGCAGCAAGAATGGGTAATTTTCAATTGAAAGTATTTAAAGAATTATAAAATATGATCTATGTCGATTGAATGGAATTAAAATAATTACATTATTATTTCTTATTTTTCAGATAATAACTAAATCTGAGCTCATTCATAAACAATTGGCAAAAAATAATCTATTTTTCCTTCTTTTAGATGAAAGCACACAGTTTTTAGAGATAATGTCACAGTTCATTTTGAATGAATTGCCACGTGCTGAGTGAGTATTTGTGTAGTTATAAAGAGATAAGGGACAATATATTTCCCTGCTACTATGTATATCATTTGGCCTTACGCTGACATATCTGTATCTACCTTGGTGTGCATATATATATATATATAAAATATATACATACATACAGGTATAGTACATACATTATCTGTCTATCCATCTATCTAATTAGGTACACTCAGAAAATTCAGTTATTCATGACAATGCTGAAATGATAAGTACAACGCTAATGCTCTTTTTGGACATTATTCTATTTAAATGTGATATTTTAACTCTAAGTGCGATGTTTTAA